>KN166999.1:43490-57391 GCA_000757745.1 Steinernema scapterisci | reverse complement strand
GCAGTTAACAGCGCCTTCGGCGCTTCAGAAACTAGGCAAAAGCCCAAGCCTAAGACTAAGCTCAACTTTAACTCAACTTTCCCATCTGAAAGTACGCCAAAAAGTTCTTGAAATGACAGAAAAAAAAGTTCGCACATAAATTCTTTGTAAAAAGTTAGTAAAGGCAAACATTATTCAAAATCCCTAAAAAAAGCTTTGATTGACTTTGCGCTCATCTGGGGGAATCGAACCCGCTCCGGTCGTTCCCCAGCCAAACTCACTACCACTGCGATAAGCAAGCAGTCGCGCCATCTGCGTTAGGACGCCTTATATGTCTATCATTCCTTTCAAAAGATTCGGACATTGGTAGCTGTGGGGCTATCTGAGCAAATAAAAGAAATAAAATGCATCCAAGTGTTCTATTGTGTTCGTCATGTTTGAAATAGCCAACAACTCGCGTCCCCTCACGTCCCCCTACTAGAAGCCTCATTTCAAGTAATTTTTTCAGGACAGCTTTGAGGAGACCGCAAACAGGCTACTGTGGCCAAGAGGAAAGGGCTTGTTCTTGTATTCAACTTTTTTCTGCGTATTTTGCGCCCTTAACCCATCAATTTTGGTCATTTTTCGGATTGTAAGCCTTGCGTTTAAATCCGTGTCTCGTGTTCTTGACCGTTCCTTTAACGGTATGAACTTCTATGATTTATCAGCTGTCTTACCACGAACATGACAACTCAAAAATTGTTTTAGGATTACTTTTTATTTTGCTCCGCCACCGCACAAAACGGGCGACTAAAACCTACCCGCACAATTCTTTCAAACCAATTTTTGTGATGTCCCACCTGAATAAACAATCTATGCAACAGTTTTCATTTGAAACAATTTACAATTAAATGTGGACTTTGGTGTAATAGAACTAAATATTGTGCTGTTCTATGTTGGTTTGCTTGAAGGCTCAGTGTCTGAAATAAATGAGTTCAATTAAGTTTTACAGGAAGGACGGACATGTAAAAGTAGTTGAATAAAATTATATTACACCACTGCTTACGCTTACAAAATATTGTGCGCAACAGTTTGAACAATGAATTAGATCTAATATAATCTTGTGAATCTTCAATTTTTCAATCTGTTCTCTTTGAGTTCCTGGTTGAGGACTTGAACATATCTTCCACGGCTGCAAAAAGCACTATTAATGGCATCAGATAAATCAGGCATCAGCCAGTTAAAAATAAATCATATCCGACGCTTGTAAAACGTGGACAACGCAGTTAATTTCATCGAAACTGAGGTCCAAGCAATATGAAACCATTCCTTTGTTGCCTGCGAAAAAGACTAGGCTAGAGTTTGATTGTCAGTGCACAGAATTTCCATTTTCCGTACTCGCAACCTTCATAAATGTTTGTTTAGCTGCTACACCACCGCACCGAAGCGGCTGCTACAACCTAAGAGTAGAAAATCTTTTGCTAAAAATTTTGATGCCAAACCTGAGCAAACAGTTGTGTTTAGAAAGTGGGATATATAACGTAGGTTCGCGCATTAAAATTTAGACGTCATCTATCTGACATGAAGATAATCTGTTTGGCTGTTGCTCTTCATCTTATCTTCAGCTGCGGTGCCAGCAGAAAGGACGGAGCGCCGAACCCGACCTGCACGGATGAACTCGGCCGCAAACGACCTGTGAACATACCCTGGTATTCCGGAAACTGCGCCAGAAAGCACATTTGCCTGCTCGGAAACGAATATTTTCAAGACGACGATTGGTGTCCTGAAAACTCGGCGTGTGAATTGGTCGACGGAAACTGGGGTTTCAAGGAAGAACGCTGCGTGTGCAAATCTGGACTCGTCCTAAAAGGCAGTAAATGTGTGGACAAGGACGCCACTGAAGCTTCTATTCCAGTCTGCACCGACAAGGACGGAACTATTTACCCCGATCGAAAAGTTTGGATGTCGGAAAACTGCACCAAAAAGAACCTGTGTCATTTGGGAGTAATCATGTCAGCGGCTGTGGGATGCGCCTCAAACAGCAACTGCAGTGGAGTTGCCGACGGAATGAAGTGTGAATGCGACAAAGGATTCACGATGAAGGATGGACTTTGGTGTATTAAGAACTGAAGATTATGTTGATTTTAACCCATTTGAGGGTTTGATGTTTGAAATAAACTGAAGCAATCACTCACCCATTGTAACCGAAAACGACCCTGCCAGAAAACGGCTTAGGCTTGGGCTCTTGCCTAGTTTCTAAAGCGCCGATGCGCTGTTAGCTGCAGGCTTCGCACTGCGGGCAGGCTTAGGCTTGGGCTTTTGCCTAGTTTCTAAAGCGCCGATGCGCTGTTAGCTGCAGGCTTCGCACTGCGGGCAGGCTTAGGCTTGGGCTTTTGCCTAGTTTCTGAAGCGCCGAAGGCGCTGTTAACTGCAGGCTTCGCACTGCGGACAGGCTTCGGACCTGCAAACAGGCGTAGACATGGTCTATTGCCTTTTTTCGATCCAATAGTTTATTTGCACCGGATCGTTTTCTGGCGGGTCGTTTTCTAGCGGGTGGTTTACTGGCAGGGTCGTTTTCTGGCGGGTTGTTTTCTGGCAGGGTCGTTTTCTAGCATAATCAATTCACCATTATCACCACAAATTGATATGGAATTCTGCCCCTGCTCTGCCCGTGCTGTTCGGCACTGTCCGCAAGAGGGCGTGTTCTAAAAATTCTTCTACGTTATCAGTTTCACACCACGAAACAATGATAAAAGCCAGTCAGGAGAGACATAGAATCATCCAGACGATGTGGCTCAAAAACGTCGTTGTTCTCTGCCTTCTCGTGGGTTCTGCTTCAGCATGCTCCGGAAAATGGAAACCCGCCACCGACCCTACCCGGAAAAACTATTGCTACCTCCCCGTCGATGAGAAGCGAACTTTCTCCGAAGCCGAGAAGGAATGCAAGGAACGCGATGCTCGTCTCGCCACAGCTCCCTCCAAAGCGACGTTTACGGACATTCGGTGTAAGCAAAAGTAATCAAAAAATAGAGTGAAAATTGGCTGTTTAGCATTCGCCGCACTCCGTTTCACGGATGGCCAAGGTGGACTCGAAGACGTCCAGTATTGGATTGGCGGGGTACAAAAATGGACTTGGGCGGAGAGCGCGGAACCCTTCGACTACTCGCCGACTCCCGAAACGACCACAACGCAGTGCCTCACAGCCCACATCTTCTCTGAAACTTGGATTGGGAAGCCCTGCACGGATCAGCAGTATTTCGTATGCGAACGCCCACGTAAGATCTTAACCTGATCTAATATAACTAAAAAGATATTTTTCTAGCCACCACCGAAACCACCGTCGCCCCCACATCGACCGCGGCGCCCGCACCGACATGTGCCCCTTGTCCCAACTGTCCCGCTCCTCCAAAGTGTCCTCCTCGCCAGAGGTGCCCGCCAATCAACACCGATCTTGGGGTGTGCCGAGATCTCACCGACCGATGCCGTGGGCCAAACCCATGCTCCAGGGAGCTCATATTTAACTGTCCTCGGACATGTGAGTTGTGTGTTCAGTGGGATAAGCCAACAAGATGTCAAGACACTCGTCCAGACTGCGCTTATATGAACAACAATGGCTACTGCAATCGTCTGGACATTTATCGTGAAATGTTGGAGCAATGCCCTCGGGCATGCGGCCTCTGCTAAGGCTAAAAATGAATATGTCTCTGTTTTTAAAGTTTGTCTAACTAATAAATTAGCATTGTTGCCGCAGTTGTGATAAGGTCCACTCTCGTAGTTTTCCGTAATCTTCTAGAAATCTGCTAGAAAAACATAAATTGTAAAAACATAAACACCGTATGACGGATAATGAATTAATAATGACCCGACTCCTAACTGTAAATGTAAACGCGTTTTATCACGTTAGAAATAACATTGAGGGATTGGCCAACGATTCTTGCAAAATTCATTAAAACTTCGCACAAATACTTGATAAAGCTGGAGAACGAAAAACCCAAAGTCGTTTTGCCTTTGGCCACGTTAGCATAAAGTTACATAACGAAAAATTCAAAAAATCAACGTACTAAATTATTTTATGATAAACGCCTAGCGCGACTTACTTTCGCGTAATTTTTTAAGCCGCAGTAAATTATACGTACGGAACTGTTTTACACAGAGATGCAAAACAGTTTTGTTTTAGGACTCAAGATATTTGAAAATTCAAAAATTGCGAATTTTTTGGTGTTAATTTACTTTAAACGTGTTTTTCTAATTATGTTTTTAAAGTATAAAATTTAACGTGAGTTTTTACATCTTATAAGAAAGTTGTTTTCATATTAGTAGTGGTGAGGCAGTCAGTTAACGGTCAGCATGCTTAACATGCTAGTAGGAAATTAATAGTTAGATATGGTTTTTTTGGTTAACGATGAGGGTATATTTGTAATCGTCAAAAACTGAACTTCTCTGCTAGTTCTTAGCTCAATCTATCATTATAACTTGGGAACAATGTCTTGTAAGACGCTAAGAAGACTTCTTTTTTTGCATATTTTGCATGTAATATTCCAATTAGGTTTCCCGGAAAGGTAATTCCAACTGCAAAAAGTTTTCTTTCCAACATTGACACGAATTTTTCAGGACACTTTTTGATGACGACGATGTACAACGCTCGGAGGCACAGCTCATTGTGCAGAAAACTGAAGAAACTCTAATTCAACCAGCTCGTTCGCCTAAAAAAGTAATTTTCATAGCTTTAATTACCAGTAAAAATGTTAAATTCCATTACTCCTTGCGATATATGTGAACTTGGCTTGAATAAAAATAAATTCAGTAAAAGTTGTCTCGGCGTGGTAACCTCGCAGCTGTTCCTTTCTTGGCACCTTTGATCTGGACCTCAAATGTACACTTATGGCCTCCGTTCTTGGCCGCCGCCATCGTCTCCATCTTCGAAAAAGCTTAAGCAGTTAGTCACGTTTCAATCCAAAATTATGCGATTCACTTCTGCGATGTTCCAACTTACGTGAGCAAAGTCAACTTTGCAAGCAAGATTAGTTTGAAACCTAACATGGATTTTTTCCTCTAAATACGAAGACTAACCACATAAATTCCTTGCTTCACTAAAACGTACTTTACGAGAACTCGCCTTAGGGACCCTTTCCCAATTAGCAAACAGGCGCGGATGCATACAAAAAAGGAGACAAATGCATATCGGTCTGCCAAGAAAGTCGAAGCCAGACGATTTCTGCTGAAGAAGGCCTGTTCTAAGCAGTTTAAACCAAAGCATTTTTACGCGCTTTTGTACCTAGATGTAAATTAGTAGTTGTAGGACCTACATGTGTTCTTGTGTTCTCGACATTACGATCTTGTAACTGTTGCTCCTCTCAACACTGATGCAAAAGGAACAAAGTTCAAAGGGTGATTGCACTCACAGACATCCTTCAAATGCTCTTTTCTGCACTTTTATCAATTCATCCTGCAAACGTGCGATTATGCAAAACTTGGGGAATCGAAAGGTCAGGTTTTATTATTGACCTTTTCGTCCGTGCAAAGCTTGACTCATTCTGATGAAATATGCAGAATATCTCACTTTTGAATGTTTTTCGTCTGTTTATTCGCTAATTTTTTGATTATAAATTTTAGGATTCTATGACCGAATTTAAGGCCTAAAGCTTTAAATCAATCTAAATCTTTGAATCCCAAAAAAAACTGTAAACCGATTGGCTGAAAAACGCGTGACAGGTTTATTCAACATTTGTCACCTGTTCTATCTGAAATTTGATTGAATGTTTAATTTAGAGCGGGCATAATCGGATATGCCCTCAGAGTGCAGGAGACAGTGTAACACCTCGTAAGTCCCTGAACCCCTCCATCAACAGCATCACAACACTACCCGTGCCTGATCTGTTCCCCTAATGTCAAAAGTACCCCGCTACAGTGATTACTATCCAAATGGCAAACCCGTTTCGCACGTTAAATGGCCTTGCTGGTGCAGGCGGAAAGGCCTTTACACCCCTTTAAACATGCACAGCCGTCAAAGACGAACTTCCGCTCGTCGTCCCCGTCCGTGTTATGCTAACCACAACAATGCGCGCGCATCTTTCGGCCATTTGAATGACCACTTCTGAGACGCCTTCTGGAACCGCAAACGAAGAACGCTCGATTGACGCTTTCCGCAATTACAATCGCACGACGACGATCGGCGGCGGCGACGGCGACGACAGCGCAAGACTGTTTCTCGTCGTTCAGCGTGCGCGCTCGGACGCGTTCGCCCTCTCGCCTGAACTGCTCCTTTGCCGCCGCCGCAGTCGCAGCCTCCCGCACTGTACGCTTACGAGCTGGGAGCGCGAGTTCTTGAGAGATCTCCACAGGGTCTCTCTCGCACTCTCTTCGAACCACACGCGCTTCAGTTGCTCAATCTTCTGTCGCTTTGGTACACACGCGTTGCTGCTGTCTCGTCAAATGTGGTCTCTCTCACTCGGGACAGCCAGTCACCAGTCGCTAACTGTTGTTTTACTTTGTTCTGCGTTACTGTTTACGTGAACTCGCGTTTGGGGAAGGTCTCAAGGAGTCGCAATCTACCTTCAAATGTAACTATAAACTAAACTTAAAAATTGAAATTTTAGCGTTATTTGCGTTTGTTAGCACACGTTCATCTCTCTTAAGACCAGATCTGGTCTAAACTTTAGGCTAAAATGAGGACTTGAAGATTTCGTGTTTGGATAGTGAAGTACTACAGGCAAAAATCTTAAGAATTCAGCGGTTTAAGGGTCAAAACTGGGTGCAAAGTTTGTCTTAAAAAGTGTCTATTTGCTTTGATAGAAACCGTTTATTTAAAACTGAAATTTTTAGCGTAAACTTGTAGATTAGAGAGCAAAACTTTCAAACCCGGAACTTCGACCGGTCACAACGTATCCAAAACGGGTTCCTCCATAAGTCAATTTTAATCGGTTCCAAAAATTTGAATTAAAATTGCATTCAATCATATTCAATTCAGTGTTAAATTAACTTCGCAATTTTCCCAAATTGACACAAAATTGCAAGTCAAAGTTTTTGAGTTTTGGTTATTATGTAAACTGTTCTGTTTTCGAAGGGGCAAAGCTGTTAACTAAGTACAAATAGCCTAAATATCTACAAAATGTATAAATTTCGTTTAATTTTTAAAAACTGTTTTTTGATAAAAATATAAAAAAATAAATTTTTAACAACAATGTTTTAAAATGAAACTTTACAAAAACGCGAGAAAGGCTCATAAAACCTTTTGAGTCAATTTGCTGTTTGCTCCCCCAAAACAGTATCATAAAACGAGCGAATACAATCTTAAAGTAACAAATTTATGCCGACCCGTTAATTGCAAATAGATCCATCCTCTCATCAACGCGTCGCCGCTGTTGTCCTCACCTGTTTCCGCCACCGGCGGCCACTGCCGCCGTCGCAGCAACGGTCATCGACTTCTCCTCAATCCTAACAGGTGTCACATTTCGTGCCGCCGCAGACTGACCGCTGTGGCGATTAAGAGATGCGAAGAAGATGGGCTCCGCCGGTGGCATTCTCCCCTGGCCGAGGTGGGAAGCTCTGCGTTTCGCAGACGTTCTTCGAGACGTCGACTACTTTATGACGTTCCCCGGAAACAAAAAAGCTCGTGCTGAAAACTATTAAATGTCTCGTTGGGGCTGGTCATTAAAGTGATCGAAACTCGCTGACATAGATTTCTCATGTCTGTCTTTCGCAATTCGAGTCTTCACCGCCGACGCGATCGGCGCTAGTTGCATTCGGCACTTTTTTGCCACTATGGCTCATCGTCGTGTGTTTGCTGATCTGATTGGAAATGTCAACAAGTCAGCTTGTCCCAAATGTGTCGTTCGCGAGTTTTTGTAACATTTGGACGGACCTGTATCTGTGGGTGGAACGTCTTCGTCAGTTGAGATTCTTCGGATTCTGCTGGCCGAGATGACTCAGCCGATATACTCGGACATCTTTATAAAAAGTGAGATTATCATCTTGGCGTTTCCTGGCCTTGACATCGATTCTTACGGAGCGCGACAGTTTTTTGCCGCTTTCTTAAATTTATGGTCACTAATCGGGAGTCGGATTACTATGGTTTATGTCGCATTGGGCAGTCTTGTCTATAACTGTAGTTTATGCCTATCTTTACCGCTTTGGAGAAATCTTGATGTGCGCTCACTGATTCCTGGAAAGCTGCCTTTTGTTGATCCTGATTCACGTTTCCGTGTTGTTGATATTCTGCATTCATTATCTCGGTAAACGGAAACGGCCCATGTGCACACATGACAGACCAGTTATTTTCGCTTTCATATCCAAACACTTGTTCAAACCGGTCGCTTTTTTGTCATATAACCCATTTTACATGTTTGCTTCAAAGCAGATCAGATTGAAAATGTCGATTTTCGGCTGTTGCGAAACCAAAGTCAAGGTCAAGGCGGCTACTTGTGACACCCAATGCGTCTCTTAAACCAACCAATAAATCAATTTTTTGGCTGACAGCGCACCAACGGACCATTTACTGATGATCGACCGCACTCGGTTATTTATTGACTTCCTGGAATTTGAGGACAAAAATAGCCAAAAGTTGAGTTTACGCGGTCCATTCTGGTCGCTAGCTTAGGTCTCTATGTTAATTTTGAGTTTTCGGCAGACCGTTATTCCTATGAAACAGCTGGTCACTAACTGAAGTACCCATACGATATCATATCCATAGCCGTCCTCCTCTTTATTGTCCCCCTGCACCCTTCTCCCAGACCGTGCAAAAGCTCGCGACAGATGGCGACCTCTCGGCGACCATTCCCAGCTCGGGTGGGCCAGCATTAACAGCAGAGAATCCGGCTTCTTTCGGCGGCAATTCGAGAAATCTGTCCGCGGTGCTTTTAAGTGACCTGATGACGATCTTCTCATCAGAGGACTCTTCGTCTTCTTTGCCTCCATCTTTCTGTCGTCTTCGACGTTGTTTCGTCCCAGCGGCTGCCTGGTTGACTGCACGGAAGGAAGACGTTGGTGAAATGATTGCGCAAGCAGCCCCGGCGGGTGTAGGGGAGTTCTGCGCGCCGCGCGATTAACATTCCCATACACATGTTCGCGTATTTTGTTTACTTTAGCCTCGAACGCTTCTGGCGAGCAAGAGAGCGAGCTGCTGCTGTTACTGTTACTCACTTGCGGGGCGAGGAGGGTTCGCGCGACTGGTTTACCGACCTTGTTATTGCGGGAAAGGTAGCCGAGGACGCCCGTAGGGAGGATGAACACAGAGCCGATAGGTGCTCATTATCCTGTCCGCCACCTTCTCCTATCAACGTGGAATGGGTCGAACGTCTGAAATTTACGGTTGCACTCTTCCTTGCCTTGCCTCCTTGGTCGTTGTCGTCGTTTTCATGGCCGAGCGCCACACACAGTTTGGGCAAATTCCAGTTCGATCGCCCAGCCCAGCCACCACCAACACCCCCATCACACTTCGACCACCACCAATCTGATTGTATCGATTTTTTGTGCCAACGGCAATTAACCGATGTTGGGTTTCGGCAAACGAGTGCTGTTGCTGCTGGCGGTAGACATAGCTATAACCAACAGGTTTGTCTTGTTTTGTAGTGGGCAGTCAGAAGCACGCTTCAGATCGAAGCGACGCTCTTGCATTTAGCGCCTTAGGCTGCTGCGGTACATGTCTGTTGAGGCTCTTTGGGTGTTTGGTAATTAGACTTGCGTGCGCGAACGCGATCAATCACTGTTTTTGCTGTTGCAATATTTATGGTGTGAACGCGCGTTCTTAATCACTTTATTCTCGCGTTTGATGATGTGTGTCATTAATTATTTACGGGGGTTTATTTAGTGATTTTATGAGTTGGGGTGGAGATGCGATGATTTAGGTAATTTTGGCTTACAAAGGTTAAAAGAGGATGGAAACGGTTAAAAGGTAAATTCGAGAAAAGCTGGTATTTGTTCTGTTTGAGCCTTTAAACTTTTAGAAAACAAGATTTTGAGATGTCAGTTTTGGAGAGCCAAAGTCAAGGACTAAATTGTAAAATTCTTGAAAACCGTGGTCTAAGACAACTCTAAGGCAACTCAGATTTTCGAATTTAGGCGTATCTTGTAAAGTTAAAATTTCTTTGAAACCTAACTTTTTAAATAATTTTTAAAGGTGGAAAATTGCTCAAAATTAACAGCACCGTGCTCATGCCGATATTTCCAACCCTGTTCTGTATTTGGACACATTTGCGATCGTCTCTGGTAACTTCAAATTCAACCGTTTTGTCAAAAATTGACTTTTTCCTGACACCAGGTTGAGCATTTTGGATCACACATCTTATAAACGAGGCTCCGAAATTAACAAATTTCTGAAATCAGACGCCCAAGCTCATTTTAACGTTGGACCACACACATTCCCATCTACGACCGCACGCATTGTGCAGATTCCATAATCCAACTGTACGTAATTTGAGATTTCAGAAAATGCCAAACACGCCCAAAACTGTACACCATAATTGCCATCAATTACCACCAAATCGATTGCCCAGGATCGCTGCTCACTAATCGCATTGAGGAGTTTTGATTATACACCTCCTCCTTCGCCTCATGACCAGCATGATCGGCCTCGTTGCCTTTTGCCGCTCCGTTGGGGGCGCGCGCCGAAGAAAGGGAAATACCGGTAAAGTCGCGTTCGCTCCTTGTGCAGGCAAAGGAGGAGAAGTGTGCGCGCGCGAAGGAAAGCGATTAAAAAGATCGTCTCGCCACCGGGCGCGAGTCTCCTCTACTGAAACCGGCGACAGAGGTGTGGCAGCAGGAGCAGCAACAGTGGTTCTTTGCCCTTAGAACTCGTAGTTGCTCTTGATGATGATGCTGTGTTGCTGCTGCTGGGGTTGCTGGTCGTGGTTCATGAATTCGCAATCGGTCGCCTGCGACGAACGATCAACGACGCTCCTCCGCTCTCGTCGCTTGATTCGCCGCTTTCCGTTTTTGAGCGCAAAAACGCTAACACGCCGTTACCTTTGCCGGCCGACCGCCACCGCATGACCCTCTCTCTCTCGCCTGCACATGCGCTGGCCACCGCCGTTGGGAACGCACCTCCAAAGCGAGGCGTCGAATTTGCTACGGGAAAACCGAATTAAACATGCAAAACGTATGCATATTAAGAGTCGCCCTCTCCTCTCCTGCCCCTGATCGAAGCCGGTTAGCGGAGCAACACACGGTTTCGCCTCCTCTTTTTCCCGACTTCGGCTCCAGCGTGCGCGTTTGCTCTTTTACCCCTTAGTGGGGTGGGCGCGCGAGACCACTTTACAGAGCTTTTTTGTGGACGAATAAGAGGAGGAGTTCGAGCCGCCGAAACCAACACAACACAGAGATCGATTGTCTCCGTTTCTGTTTAGGCGTTAATAATTGCGCTTTGCATATATAGAGGGAGGGCGAGAGGCCAACGGACTCTAATATCCGACCCTCCCCGATCCATACGCGTTGCTTTTAATCATGTCCGTCCGTCATCATCCACGTTCTGACCTCAAGGTGTTTCTCTTTCCGCGCGTCCTGACACGTGTTGCCGCGGGGGGCTCTCTGGCTCCTGTTTGTCGAAATCTCAATCTTAATCCATGTTTTTCTCTGATTTCAGGCTGTAACGAGTTACCTTCTTCAGCTTGGGTAGCAGCTTCATAAACTAGTCCCCCTATCTGCTTGTAGATTTCTTCTCTCTGTCCACATCTTTTCCGCGTTTAACCAAGTCCGCATGTCGTAAATAGAAGCAAGGAACTTCTTCGTTTTCTTCATATTCGATTAGCAATAAGCAGCAAAGATGAGTTCGGACGAGATTATGGACAAGGTGAGTGACACGCATTTCAATTTTCTGGCTAATTCTAAGGGGATTTTTCAGTTGCGCGTGGAGATCGAGCACTTGACTATCGAGAAGCAACGGCTGGAAAATGACCTCGAAAAGGCGAATGCCGCCAATGTTCAGGCGGCCAATTACGGTCTTCAGGTCGTCGATGAGAAGTGCCAACTCGAGCAGAAGTTGCGTGAACTGCAAGCCAACCATGAAACTGTCAAGTTGGAGTTGGAAAACACAAAGGAGGTGAGTGGGGGAGTTTTTTGGGCATTTGGGGACTTTGCGAATTTTCAAGAAATTGTGGATTCCTGGTATTTGTAGGCGGTTCGGTGGAAGCCATTTTGCTTGCGGAGAGCTCTGCTTCAGGCCCCGTAGACTTCAAATTGGCTGTAGCGCGTAAATTCGATTTACAGTGTTAGTGAAGCTATAGAGCGCGGTGGTGTCAGGCCGGGGGCAGTTTGGCGGAAGTTCTGATTGAGTTCGAATGTTTTGCGCGGGTGGTGAAGTCCTATGAAAGCTCATAATTGAAATTTCAAGGCACGGTTTGAGGACCTCGATCGAAATGTAGTTTAGGGTTCTTGGAATGTGGGCTCAGCTGAGCAGAAAACGTGGAAATTCTTATACGCAATTTTTAAACTTGGGCAGCGGCTTTGAAGATTTTTAAAACCGTGGAATCGGCGATTCTAAGCAAGTTCTGATGAATTGGATATTGCGGCTAATAAGACGATTTTAAGGCCCCCGAACTATGGATCCTGGTCCTCCTAAAACGTGCCGTTCTGCACGCATGGCTGTGCCTATTTAGTGCGGTTGCAAAGCTCCGCGCTCGGCGTTTTTGTGAAATTCGCTCAGATTTCGGAGCTTCAGAGCACCGATTTTCTTGCCGCTCGTCACCCGAATCCCCGGGCGACGAGGGACGCCGCTCTTGTACGAACATGCGACATTTCCTAGTCTTTATTTATTTTGTTTTTTTATTAAAGTCGCTATTTCTGCGGACTAATTAATTCGTCCTTTAGATGCTGAACATCATGCGGACCCAGCACCGCGAAGCAGCCAGAACGGAAGCCGAAACTGAAGACCAGATGCTCCAAGAATCGGCGTCCCGTGAAGCTGACTACCTTCAGAAGATCTCCTCCCTGGAAGCCGAACTCCGCTCCAATCAGCAAGAACTCCAACGGACCAAGACTGACCTGGACAGATGTATGGAAGAACTGCGAAACCACAAGGAAAATGTGGAAAATCTCGATGAGCACAAGAAGAATATGCAGAAGGAGATTAAGGACCTGAGATCCCGGGAGCAGAGACTCACGAATGAGTATTCGGAGCTGGAAGAGGAGAACGTGAATTTGCAGACTCAGGTATGTTAACGGACATTGGGGCAAGGGTTAAAGAATGTGTATTTCAGGTTTCCGGCCTTCGCAATCGCCAAGTTGAGTTTGAAGCGATGAAGATGGAAGTGAAACGCCTTGTCGAAGAGACTGATGTGCTCCAGGCCAGTATGGACGACGCGAACGCACTGAATCAGGCTGTCTCCAAGCAGCTCGAAGAGGCTCTTCAGCTCTACCAACAGGAACGTGAGCACCGCTTGGCTCTGAAGAAAGAACTCGACCAGGCCAGGAATGCTGAGCACATGAATCAGCTCAACAACATGCTCGCCGATATGTCTATGGCTGGTGCCAACAGTGAAGCCGACTCCCACGCGTTGAAAACGGTAAGACTCGATGACACCAAGCGGCTTAATAAAGACGAAATGTGAATTTCAGCTTGAATCCTCCTTCCACGGTGGCTCAGCACAAGACCCGTTCCCAGCTCCGATGGGTGGAAACGACCTCTTCTCTGAGATCCAAGGCGACATGAGCAACAAAGTGAACGAGCTGGAACGCGAACGAGATGAGCTCACCCTGAAGCTGAAGGATGTGCAGCGCACCGCTGTTAATGGAGCCTTGCCTCTGTTGCGCAAGCTTGATGTCCCTGCGTCGCCAGGTATGGCTGAGTATCAAAATCGAGCAGTCATGTAGAATTCGTTTAAGACATGGAATTCTCAAATTTGAAAGAGCTGCTCAACTCTGGTCTGACCAAGATTGACGATCTTCTGCAGGGAACAATGCCGAATAAGGCGAATGAGAAGATTATCGAGCAGATCAAGTCCAATCTCCATGCG
>KN166998.1:13784-37485 GCA_000757745.1 Steinernema scapterisci | reverse complement strand
ATTTCGCTTGACGCCGGACATGAAAAAGCGCTGATGTAAGCCGAATTTTATGGATTGGTGTGGAGTTAATTGAGGACCTTTTCAGGAAGGACCGATCAAAACGCTACGGCTTTTGGGGTGGCGGATGGGGTTTCAGAAGATGGGGATGGGGTGGAGGTTGTTGGGGAAGATAGAAAGTTGTGAAGAGAATACTTTATTTGGTAAAAATGGGCATTTTGTTTTAGAATAGCGCTAATAAATTGAACGTCTCTCTATGTTGACTTGTGCTTCTTGTAATGGTCGGTCCAGCAAATAAACTCGGAGGAATTCATCAACAGCTGCGGCCTGCGGGTCTCCTCTAGTTTTCACTGCGCATCTTTTCGTTCACCAACCGGTTGTTCCCAAGCCATAAATGACCAAAGCGACATCCACTGACACAAATTCAATCTCAGCAGGGTCCCGTTATCGAGCCAACGATTAGTTTCCCTTCAATCTCCCAAAACAAAAAACCTTAAACTTTGCCAAATGTATTGCAATAGAATTTGCATAATTGGCGAAACGACAATCAGTGGAACCCATAAACCGGAGGCAATCAACCTAGATCTCTTTTGTCCCTCCGCCGCTATAAATCCTCTCCTCCGCCGCCTGAATTCATTCTCAACGGACCGTCATGAGACAGAAGGACCTATCGCTGTTTGTCCTCTGCGGCGCAAGCACCACTGTGCTCTTCTTTGCCTTCGTCGTGTTCTCCGACCTCCAAAGCGAAATTTCTTCAATTTGGGATGATTTGGACGGCGAAATGGTCCGTTTCAAGGTAACAAGACTTTTGAGTTTTCGCGTTGAATAAACCAATCGTTTCAGGCGCAGTCGGATGACATTTGGAAGGAGATTGTGCAGTTGTCAGTGACCCACAAAAAGCGAAACAAGCGCCAGAGTTACTACGAGAAGTTCCAAACGTATTTCCCGAATCTGGCCGTCGAAGCGACGACACGGTCTGCACCGCCGTCGATCCGTCCGCCAGATTTGTGCAGTGAGTAGTTTAGGCCGATTCGCACTTTTCTGACGATTTTTGCAGACTGCGTCATCGAAAATCGCTGTCCATCTGGTCCGAGGGGTCCCAAAGGAGCTCCTGGGGTTCCTGGACAAAGAGGAATTGATGGACCCTTTGGAAGTCCTGGAAACGACGCTCAAAACGAAACGGCGGTTCTGCAGAAATTTGCTGACTGCTTCACGTGTCCTCAAGGAGAACCTGGTGTTGCGGGCGCTCGCGGGCCGATCGGCATGAGAGGAATGAAGGGAGCTCAAGGTAGCCGTCAATGATCGTATTGGCTATTTTTTTACAATATCCATCTTTGTTGCAGGTTCCCCAGGCCAAGGGGGAAGAGACGGACCTCCAGGGAACAGTGGCGAACTGGGCGCTCCTGGTCTTTCCGGCCAAATGGGTATTCCAGGCAACAAAGGGGTCCCAGGCGCTGACGCGAAACTACACCAAGGCGTTCAAGGGCCTCCAGGTCTCCGAGGACAGCCAGGAGTGCCAGGCGCTCCAGGTGATACCGGTGAACCAGGCGGTTCAGGTCTTGTAGGATTGCCCGGGCCAGTTGGAAATCCTGGATTTAGTGGGACGCAAGGATTATCTGGTGCCAATGGCGCTCCAGGTCTTGTGGGGCTTCCAGGACCGGACGCTTTTGTAAGTAATGAACTATGAATGCTGCGTAAAGATTTCTGTTTCAGTATTGCCCCTGTCCTCGTCGCCGCCATGACCACGAGACTCCTCTCTCTAAACTCCGACTTTAACGTTACGCAAATGGCAAACCGAATTTTTATATGCTTGTCATATGATGCCCCAGAATAAACGCCGATTAACCGAAAGACTTCCAGGAGAACAACCCTTTATTGAAATTTTGATAAATAGACCTTAAAGAGCACCAAAGGATGTTGTGTACTCGATTCCTTCCTTGTGAGCTGACCCTTCGAATAATAAAGCGACTTATTCATTATTACGATCACGCGTTTTAAAATTATCAAATCTACACGGAATTCGGCTCTAAGAATGCGAAACAAGCCACTTTCCCATTACCAGATTCACAAAAAAGAGCGCTGTTGATCACGAACGAGAATTCTGAAGACGAGCAGATCACGTTAAAGATTCCCTTGAGCTTCTCTTCCGCCGCCTTTTGAATTTTCCGTTTGGCGACTGATGAATCGAAGACCTCCCCGATTTCCTAAATTGGAAGAACATTAGTTTCTGCCCAAGACAGACTTCACGCTCACCCTATCGATGATTTCCTTCAGTTCGTCGCTGTTGCAATGGAATTCGACTCCTCCGATGTTTCCGTTCGCTCGGCCGTTCTGACTGCCCATCTCTCGCTTCGCTCGAGTTGACCTTTTCTCGGCGAGCGCCCTGGCTTCCAGCTAAACTGTTTAAACAGAAACGTCACATTTGAACCCATCACTCACCGTTTCCAGAAACTTCTTCCTTCGCTCCGCCCGAAGATGCTGCATTCGGAGGTTCTCGATGATCTCCTGCATCGTCAGATTCTTTTTCGGCTCCACTTCCACGACGGCCGATTGCGTCGTCGGAGCCACCTCTTCGATGGGCTCCTTGTCCTCTTCGTCGAGGATATTCACAAACTCTGCTTCGTATTCTCCCGAGAAGAACTTCTTCGGGATATCTTCGTCGGCATTTTGGAGCTTCGGGGGCTCTTCGTCGTACACGTCGATCTCCATCTCCTTCTTCACCATCTCCAACATTGACTCGATCTCCCCGAGCACGTGTCCGATCCTAATCATTTCGGGGTCCACAGATTTGTTCTTCGGAGGAGTAAACTTGGATTTCGGTAGAACTCGATTCTTGTGGATCTTGGACCGAGTCGTCGGGGGAACTGAAGTTGTCGTGAGGACGTCGGAGTCCACGAAGCGCATAAACGGCTCTTTCGTAATCTCCACGCGATTCGACTCCCGATCGATGTCTTCCTTTGGCAACGCGTCGATGTCCACGTATTCGCTTTCATAGTCAGAGACGTTCGAGGAATTCGAAGTGGACGCGATGTTGATCGTCTTCAGGATCGGGATGATCTGTGGCGAGCGATCCGTGGGGTTGTCGAACTGGTCGAAGGGCTCGTTTTCATTGGCCACGAGCGACTCCGCGTCGTGTGAGAGCGCTGCGGGTTCCACCTCGGTCAAGTAGTGAGTGGCTGGGGGAGATGAGTCAACTGGCGCCGAAGGTGGAGATGCAGGAGGAGCTGGGTCGTAAGGATAAGCATTGGCGGTCGGCGGAACCGGTGGAGCAGGGCCCGGATTGTAGGTCTGGAGACTCGGGTACACTGGAGGCGCAGTCGTCGGAGCGACGCCCGGAAAAGCGTAGTTGTTGTTCGCGTTGTAGCCGGGAGGATAAGACGGAAAAGAAGACTGGAGACCTCCGGAGGAGACGAACTCGCTGTAAGGTTGCCGCCACACTGAAACAGGGTGGTATCAAAGGGATGGAGAAACACAAACTCACCGTTTCCGCTGTTGTACGAGTTGCACTTCTGATACTGCTGCCCGAACCAGTAACTCGTTTGAGGGCAAGGGTTCTGCGGGGGAGGACAGGAAGCCTGTTGTGAGGGACAAGAAGGGCCCTCGCAACCACAGCAACAACTCCCCATATTCATCATGAGGAGCGTCGCGTTGCCGAGCGCGAAAAGTACACTGAAAACGGCACCACACGGAAAGAATCGCATTAGGGCTGTTGCGGACGCCGATTGAACGCCGAATTACCAAGGCAAACAGCGTTCGTGTTCGACACAGAAATGGTGTCGCGGGGACGATCGGTAGCTGTACCCCTAAGTCCTCTCGCGGGACGACCTTGGATCGAATACCATCCGATATTTCACGATAAATGGGATCGAACCAAATAAACACACCCACAAACCCCACAACTTTAATCCACTTATCGGTTTACATACACATCTTACAAAGTCGATCGATCAGGGTGCAGCGGACAGTTAAGGGCGCTTTGCAGTGGCTTGTTCATAATCCGCGAGAAACTTCAAAAGACGAGGGTCATCGGCGGCAATGTAGCGGTGCTCAGTGTAGAAGCGCAGAAGAATGCAGTGAACGTAGAAATATTGCTGCAGAACACGGAAATTAGAACGAAACGGTCGATAATGATTTCTCACCGATTCCGTCTGAACGCAACAAGCACGCTGCGATCGGAGGTTCCTCACGATCTCCACGAGGTCTTCACGGTGTTGGTTGAAGATCATGCTTTCGAGCACGTATTCTATAGCTACAACGGATCCTAAGACCGGCACCGTTAATCCAGCGAGCCAAAACTTGAACTTACCAGTGCGTCCGACTCCGGCCGAACAGTGGACGACGATCGGTTTCTGCGTCTGGCGGATGTACTGAAGCAGGTACAAGGGTGCCAAGTCGGACGAAGAAGGCACGCCGTGATCCGGCCAGGCCAGGAATTGATAATGGGTGACTGTATGAGTCAAGGAACCATTATCTGACGTCTTATGAACTTGCAGAATCCGCTGAACAAGGTCTTCAGTAGAATTCGAATTAGCGCCATCAATCGCTATCGGCCGAACCTTAAATTTAGTTTTCAAAAACGTTGGAAAAAACGTTATACCTGCACGCACGTAACTCTGATGTCGTCTTCAAAACGCAAAGTTTCATTTGCAGCCATGGGAACATATCGAGCACATTTGGGCCTGCCGTTCTCCATAAAATTGCAAAGCATCAAAATGTTGTCGACTAATTCTTGCGCGATCATGTGCCAAAAATCGTACGACGTTGTGCTCAAAGGCGCCTAAAGCATGAAAAGTCAGAGAAGACAATGACATTTTCAAACAAACCTGGGTACAGATAAACCGCTTTTCACTGAACGGAGTCCTCACGTAGTTGGCGTGAATGTAGTCGGTCGATTCGCGATGGTCTCGAAGAACCACACGAGTCGAATCGAGACACGGCACATCCTTGAATCGGTTCTTCAAGTCCTCGCTGTTCTCTTCAAATGCGCTAAATGTCCCAGCAGGTGGAAAATAGCTCGGCTTCAACTGCTCGAATTCCTCTTTCAGGCCAGCGATACCCTTCAGCAAAGTGGTGTCGCAGAAGGCATGAATTCGGGCATTCACGTTGTCCTGGTGGACAATGGCTTCCTGCTTCATTTGAACAATATTCGGACTTCCCCCGACGTTGCTCATCCTTGCTTCGGGATTCGCGTTGCTTCGCACAGCTCAAGGTCGTTGTGCCGACCGACCTTCGACCACTGAAAATACGAAAATGAACGAATGAACCGACGCATGCGAGACTTGTCTAATGTCTGGATTCGGAGGTCTAGGACGATAAGTTCAGACGCTGCTCGAGGGCTTAAAAACGGTGTCGCCGACTTCTGCAGTGAGTCTTCGCCGTAGCTAACCCAGCGAACGGTCAGTCCCGGACTCCTCGATGCGCTCCATCCTGCTGTTGGCCCTCTGTGGCCTCGTTTTCGCCTTTGGAGTCTACGCCAGTGCTCCCCATCGTGCCAGTGCTCCCCATCGTGATGTGCTCAGCAAAGCCATCTCCAGAATGGCGAAGGACCTCAAGAACCTGAAAATCAGCGATCAGCAAATCCAGAAGGTTCTGCAGTCGAAATCGAAGCGCGACTACGACTCTGTTATCGTTGAAGGAAACGCAATGTGTGAAGTCCAGTGCGTTATCGGAGGACGGCGTTTTCTGGATGAACATTGTGACAGAAAAATCGCCTGGTGAGTGTTCTTAAACGCAACATTTTCATAATGTAATTCCCATTGCAGGTGCAAGAAAGAGATCATCAAGTGCGCTGGCATTGACGTCTATTGCCACCAGCTGTATGACGACGACCTTTTCCCCTACCTTATAACGGAAGAGGAGGTCGGGCCCACCTGCCACAAATACGTCGTTGACTGCTACGAACAGACCATGAATGAGACCAGGCGTCTGAGGGACGACATGTATACTAAAGATTATCTTTAAGATTGTAATAACGTATTTTAATTATTGATTTATAATGTATTGTAATTACAAAAATGTACATAAATTCTAATAAAATTAAGAAATTCTGGTGGGACAACATTGCAAAACGACGGTGAGATGTAGTGACCAGTAGTGTTAAGGAGTGAATGCTATAGGGTCGACTAGTCGTCCAAGTTCATGAACACGACCAATTCTTCTGTGCTCTCGATTTTAATTCCTTCTTCGACGGCCGTTGTTGCCTTAGCTGCCAACGCTCGCATCTCTTCAATCGCTGAATCTGAGAGTCCAGGACGAGAGAGCATATCGGCGATGAGGTTACCGACGTCGGCGAGTATGCCGAGAGATTTGTCACCTAAAGGATTTTCGTTTTTGTAGTCTGTATTAAGTAGCGAGCTTGAGTTTCTTGCACCTATCTATCAGATTCGGATCCAGATTTTAGTTCTGATTTGTAAAAACGTTCAAAATGCCAAAGAAAATCATCTGAAGGGCTAATTTGCACAGCAGTGAAGTACCTTTAAATCAAGATCTTGAATTTGGTTTCGAATCCGGGCTCTGGGCAGCTGGAGCGCGTTCGGCTCGAATACCAGCCCTCCCAGCTACGGTCAATAAAATAAACTTACTTTGGATCAATGGTTGCCCAGTGCTAAGAATCTTCTGCGTCAGGGTGTTGTCGTGCTTCCGGACGACGTCGTTGTACATGCGAGCTTGGCTTGCATATGCCGCATTGCTGATTCCAGTGTCGTCGGCCAGATTCGACACATCGATGATATTCTATAACGAAAGAGTCCACAAATCTTCGAACGACATTAATTACCTGCTGCGTTTGATTGAGGATCGAGTCCAGCATCGAGGTTTCTTCGTTTTCGTTCACCAGGCTGCCGACGTTCTGCGGCGAAGGAACTGAGAGCGCAGGAAAACCCATAAAGGGCGCGATTCCATGGTCGCTGCTCAGATTTCCATTGGAACCATAGCTGAAACTAAGCGTACTTAATATTTGATCTAAGATAAATATTTCTATGAGTTTTGAAAGAAGTATTAATTGACCAAAGTGAAATAATTAAAAGCCACTTACTGGTTCGAGGAGTTCTGTCTTGCAGTAATCACGTTGAAGTCGTCTTCCTCGTCGTCGATGAGTTGGCGGCCATCTTCTTCTTCGGAAACTTCGCCGCCGCAACAGCAAATCTTGCGGATCAAATCCATTCGCCTGGATCCTTGTGAACCTGAAAAGAGAGCACAGGAGGTCACGTGCTTATCGCACGAAGAGTATCGCGAGGAACGCGCCGCTGACAGCTTATGTTAGTGGCCAAAATTGAATTCGAGGAGGAACGAAGGTCACCTCGCAGCACGTAAAATGCTGATTCGACTCCACGCTATCACTGCCGACAGCACCACATAATACGCGACGGGGGCCAAAGCGATGCACCACTCCACCAAACTGATGGAAGAACGACCCAACCAACCGTAGTCAGCGACTCCAAACGAACGTCGGTCGTGCTGAGAGTCTTGCGAATGTTTGGTGCTCGCGGTTAGGCTTGCTGGAGAGAGCTTGGGGACTTGAGGCGGATGAGTCTGCTACTCTCAGGCTGCTTTTCGATTCGTCCGGTCGGGAGCTCTAACAAGAGCTCCAGATTCATCGGATTAGTTCTCGCTTTACATACTTTTCTTTCTTTAGAATTGAAAAACGGTATGTCTTTTTTAGTTCAGATCAACAAACGCGCCGCTTTCGACGAATACATACATGAAATGAGTGAAAAATGTGAGAAATCCCGTTGAAGAGCGAAAGAACAACTGATATGCAGGAATGTACAACCTCCGATATTCAGAGGAGCGATCCGATGGCCAAGACTGCCACCAGAGTCACCAGCGACAAGGGAATCCTCAAAACGGCTGAAGTGCTCGCAGATGCCAAGTCCCGGTTGCACAAGTCGCCCCGACACGCGCAGTAGAGTTCCTAAATGGAGCCACGGTTATGACGTCCCAAACCTCCTCGATTACCTCAAACTCATCGGTCCAGCGATGAGTACACCCCAGTTGGATCTGCGAGTGATCCGTGACGTTGATGCACCCTTGCTTCTCGTTGATGGTTGCCTGGATTCCGAGAACGACCCTCTGCGTGGCCAAGGTGCAGAAGTGGCCGTAGCAGGTGTTCTGCTTGCACGAGGAGGTGATCGCGTTGTCCTGAGAGGAGACTTCACAGTTGACGCATTTCTGGAGCGCGGGCTGCTCGTCGTGCCTGAAAAGGAGTGAAATTTTGCCGAACACAAACATCCGTTTTGTTATTCTTTACAACAATCTCATCACGACCCCGATATTACGCCAAGGATCGCCCTGGATCGGCACCCGTTTCGTGTGCCGCCATCGTCCTCCGATAAACATCAAATAAATTTTCATGTGCCGCGATAAATCGAAATCGCGCGCAAGTTGGGACATAAACATCAAGTTGCGATGAAAACAAATAAGATCGGATCTATAAGAACTCACTGGGAGGCTAGCGATCGGCTTCGAAGACCTGAGGACTGGTAGGGGTAGAATCTGTGGAAGTCGTTGCACATGTTCGTATTGCAGATGCAGTGCCGCCGGGGTTTTCCGTTGCCTCTGGAACATTGAGACTATGCCGAGATCTGCG
This sequence comes from Steinernema scapterisci, assembly GCA_000757745.1. Lineage (NCBI taxonomy): Eukaryota > Metazoa > Nematoda > Chromadorea > Rhabditida > Steinernematidae > Steinernema > Steinernema scapterisci. Next base: position 28,901 of record KN166998.1, on the reverse strand, counting down.
AAGAACTCAAGACTCACCTGCTGATTGTGATGCACACTTTGTTTCGGTGGAAGAGGAGATCGGGGCCTGAAAAGGGGAGATGTTGAGGTTCAAGGGGTGAGCAAATTCCTGGGAAGAAAATCCCAACGATATGATTGTCACTGACTTACCTCGATAGAAATAGGGCAATCCCGGGGGTCCGTAACCACATCCAGATGCTCCGGTCGTGGAGTCTTCGTGGCACCACTGGCCCTGGCATGTGCTGGTGCAGTCAGGATCGCGCTCGGAACACTGACGGCAGGTGACGTTGTGCCTGTGGGCCGGCCGCAGGAAAATCATGTCGTTGCAAAAGTTACCTAAAGACTCGAAATTACGGTAGTTCATGCATGCTGGATGGTGGCAGAAGGGCCGTCGATAGATCACTTGTCGTCGGCAGAGTAATAAAAACAATTGCCGCTTTATGGCCCATTAAGGATGCGCGATGGCCCGCGCGCGAGAAGGGGAAACAAGGCGAGGCGAACGCGACGATTATCTCTTCCTTTCCGAGTTTTTCGCCGAAAATGAGCTTTGGTGCAATTTTAAGTAACCGTGTGGAAGGCCTCGAAAGAACGTCGAAAGTGAGGTTAGACACCGAAGAACGGTTAAAAGCGTTGGTTGGTCCAAGCGGCATTATTGGAACGTGGGATAGAACGGTGTCGTAGGCTTCAGTGCAGAATAGACCGGGAATCTTGAGCTTCGGTTTAGTCCACTTGAACTCAAGATCTCCCTTGAAAATGTCTTCCTGCAGACGACAGTTTTTACGTAAAATTAAAGTTTTCTCCGACGTTTCCTGACGAGCGACGACAAATGGTGATTAATGAGAAACATCCTGCTAAACCCACTTTCGACATTCGACGACGGACTTCGCTAATTCGAATTTCCTGGATATATCGCAAACTCACCTGAGCAGATGCACTGGATGTGGTCGGGGAAGTGGTCGAAGTCGCAACCGGCTTGGGTCCGCGACGGCCTTTGGACGCATCCTTTGGTGATCCTGTGGACTCCCGGAATCTCGGTTGGCTTCCGTTCGATGAAGCAGTACTCGGACTCACAAGATCCCATCTGCAAACAACATTCTAATTAGGCAAAGTTGTCAACGTACCGATATTCGGCAACATTTCGTCGCTTCTAATTGCTTTTCGACTTTCAATTTTGGTTGACAGCGAACTAATGAAACTGGAGCCTGCTTCAGTCACTCACCGTCTAACGGAGGACTAATGGACCGTGAGCCGCCCATATAGAGTTTCAAAACAGCCGCGGAGGGCCAAAGTAAATCGATTCTTACCTGGCAGTTGCACGGTTCGGTTCGACAAATTCCCGCACAAGAGTAACACAGGTTCGAGGCGAACGAGAGGCTCCACGGGGTGCAGAGGAGTAGAAGGAACCGCAGGAAAGGTGCCATAGCGCAGCTTCATGTCATCGGGAGTCGAAGCCTAAAAGCAAAAATCTTATTTCGCGTGAGGCGGCTACAAAAGAGATCACGCGATCGCGAGGATTAGTCCGGCTGCCGCGCACGCCTAACGACCGCTAATAGAGTATTCATAAAAAGCGATTAAACTCGGAATGCGTTTCGAAGTCGCTCTTGAAGAAGTCGTCCTGCGCGCGACCAGCGGCGGCGTTCGGGGAATTCTGGCGATTCCGCGCGACCGAACACGCTTCGGAGTCCCTCGGAGGCTTAATGTGTTTTGAATCGCAACAAAATCTGGAAATAAAAAGGCCCTCGGGCCATCACCGCCGCCGTGCCGCCATCACCGCGAAGCCAATGGCGCCTCCAGCGAAGAACGATCGCCAAGAACAATGAACGACTCGCCGTCGTCCGCTCGAGAAATGATTAATTGCGTGTTTTTTCTTCGGCGATTTTGATTCGATTGTGATTGAAAATAGAAAAAAAACGCAGTAGAAATGAACAATCTGACGCCCGAAATAAGCCAAAAGAGAGATTACCGTATCCGGCGCCAGCTTCTGACGTCGCCGGAATGCCTTTGAGAACCGCCGCCGGAGGTTCTTTGTCTTTGGGGCTAATTCCGCACTTACCTGGCTGCTGAATGGAGGCAAACAAAGCGCCGGGATTCGGACGCCAACTGTTCTATTGATCGCGGCGATCGGCCGGGCGAAAGGAGCAAAGGAGTTCCTTCGAGGGAAGCAAAGAGTTTGTCCTCCTTAATTAAAGGCCCTCCGGCCTAATGATGGATTAGAGTGCTACTATAAAGGGAGGCTGGCGGTTCGGGGCCTATGGGAAGTGAGGTCTGATGACTTCGGGCCATGCAAGACCGCCCGGGACTTGTTGTTGGGCTAGAGGGCCAACAATACGTCCTAATAAGTAGTGTAACACTCGGGAGCGGCGGCCGCGGGGCCAACAATCAAATACATATCCCGGCGTGCGAAACGACCCGGATCGCGGACCATTAGGGATGCGCGAGTGTAAGTGCCGGAAGGGATAACGAGAGTTAGCGGCGATCGGAGAAGATCTGCGGCCGCCGCGGAACGATTTATGGGAGGAGAGAACACGAATGAATACTCGACGAGTGAATCGCCCAGGATTTATGACACTTTGAGGACGGAGGAGGCCAGTGGCCACAAGCTGCGCGCTCGCCGGCGATTGTTTTCGCGCCAATTAAGTCCTCCGATCGACAGTTTCCGGCGATTATGAGTGCGAAGGAGCCAAAAAGGAGATAAAAAAGAACGGAGAGTGCTTGGATGGATTTAGGACCGAGGATCAGAGCCTTTTGCTTGAGTCCGATTAGGTCCAGAACGCGCGACACATACTGTATGCGGAAGTGCATCGAATCTCCTCCACACCTCCTCCCACAAGCTCTGCACTGGTTCTGGTCATCCGCAATTAAGTTTCGGAAATTTCGATTTTCGAATCGCTCCTCCGTCGCTGCCACGTTGTCTTAGAGGCGCGTGAAATTCGGATTTCAAGAGTGCTCGTAAATCGAATTAAATTTAAGGCGCGTGGGTCGGCCCGGGCCTCGGGAAGCGGCGCACCTTTCGGCTAATTGGAGTTCTTCCGAGGCGCGGAAAGCGCGCTGGACGGAGAATTATGCTAATGGAACGGAGTGGCGGTCGGAGGGCAACCGAAGCGGAAAATGCATCCTTCGTTCCTTTCTCTCCGAATCGAAGGGCCAAGTTATGATTTGGTGAATTATTTACTCGGTGTCGCCGCGCAATAGGCCAAAATAATCTCGGGGAGGAGACGAGAAAGGCAATAGTAGCTGTGACTGGGATTCGAAGAGAGATCTGGATGGACGGCGTTGGAGTACATTGAGAAATCGGAATCGCCAAGTTGAGGGAGAAGAAGGAGCGGAGTTCTGCAACCACAGTTTTCTCGGGCGAATCCACAAACAAGTGACACTTTGTATAATTGCATATTGTGCGTTCTCGCGTTTAATTGCGTCGAGAGAGTTGTTCGAATGGGCTCAAATAATTGAGCCACAGCATGCAGCAAGAAGAGAGCCGTTCTGTCAGGATTGGGTTAGAACATGTTCTGCTTGGGTGAAATCACAAAAGAGCACATCTCAAAGTGAGTCAGATTGGAAAACGTCAAAGCTTGATTCAATCTGGCACTAATCGAAGAATTCTGATGGTTGGCAACTCCTGAGTAATCTCAACGATCTCAACGAGCAATATATCTTTTGGTTCTGCGGTGTTGGGGTCCGAATACTCTATAGAACACATATATCTGACTCCCCAAACGCTTTGAGTAACTCCTCACAACGTCCGTCGAACCCTTCTTCCACCAATCAGAAGCTAATTTCATCGCCAGGAGCGAGTTTATAAAATTCAATCTGCATAATTCCAACATTTCTCACACAAAATTTGAAGATTCGGTCGATTCGTGCCATTCGGCCTCGTTGGACATCCCAGTCCTTTCTTGCCGTCGGTTCTGAGTGTTTTTTCTTGATCTGCCATATTTCGCGAACACTAATTTCCCTTTTCCAGTCACACGGACTTATTTGTTTGGGTCTCTCTGATATTTGTGATTTAAACGAGAGTTTAAGCCTCTCCGGTCCTTTCGGCTTTCCAGTTCCAGCTCTCGTCCTTTTCTGCTCCGAACCCGTCACCTGATTCTGTTTACTCCTCAGCACAAACAGGTTCCTTATCCTTTCCTAACCAATTTTAACTCCCGACTTGACTGTTTAACGTTTCGTCTAATCCGAGCAGCTCCTCAATTCAATTACCTCTAGATTGGGTGCTCAGCGCCGAGAACATATCGATAGATTTTGATGAAACTGCGTTTTTGAGATCTTTCTAGAGGCCCTTGGTCTTTTACATCCACGAATTCAAGTTCTTTTGTGTTCGAAGAGGACCAACGACGTTGAAGTGGTCTTTCTGGCCTTCTTCGGACGTTCAAGTTTGGTTCGAATTCTGTTAGCAGCCCGAAATGTTCTTGGCTTTCGATCTGCATGCTTTGCCCACATTTTGCTTCTTTCAGTTCCTTCGTCGATTGACTTCGATCGTATGAAGGCCAACGTCTTCGCTTCTTCCGCGTAGCTCTGCTCATGACCGGAACCAAACTTGGAGCCGCATGTTCTGGTTCAAATAAATACGCAGTGACTTGAAAAGTCACACGTTCGTTCCGAGGAATTCGCGGGAGTTCGCGCGAGCTTTCACTCCGCGAAGTTTCGTGCGGTTCGATTGAAGTGCGAAGTCGAATTCGTTTCATCTCCGAAAGCTGGAAATGGAACTGCGGAAACTATTTGTACCATGCTTGTTATCCCGCTTCTGAAATCTTATTTTCGCGATCGTGGTCTTGGATCAACGATTCTGAGATCGCATTTTAGGGCTTGTTAGAGTCCATTTCCTAAGGCCGTTTTAATTCGCGACTGTTTTCATTTCGAAGCACCCTAAACCTACTCAAAATTCATACCCACTTCCCGGGGGAACTCCTCAACGAGGTCTTGGGTATCCTCACGGGGTCAATCGATGACGTCTTAAATAACCGACGCCAAATTTATGCAAATTCGAGCGCGGCGTCCGGGAGGAACACCAAAGTGCAGAACGAATTTCGTTGTTTTTAGGAATTTTGAGTGAAATGTAGAAGCCGTCGTCCGGATGCATCTTCTCGCCGTAATCTGGTCCATCGCGCACATCTCTGCGGCTACGCAGGTCGAATTCGAGCGCCAGCGGCCGATCCTCGACGGCGATGGGCTCTGGTAAGTTCGAAACGGTTTCTGGCGATTCTAGCAAGCGATTCCAGCGACCCTGCGAACGACACGATCTCACAACTGGTCCTCGAGGCGATCTTCAACAGCGGGTACAACAAGAACACCGTTCCTTCAAAATATGGCTCCACGACGGTCACCGTCGAGTTCGTGATCCAAACGATTGCTCAAGTTTCCGAGATCACCTCCAGTTTCACATTGGATTTGTTATTCAGGTGAGCTTTTCAGAAGTTTTACCGCGCTTCTGTTTATCCTTGCGGATTGTTTAATTATGTCCTCTTTCAGCCAGATCTGGCATGATCCACGACTGCGATTCGACCATCTCACCACGTGCCTTCAGAATCTGACGCTCGGATACCAGATGGTCGAGCGACTCTGGACGCCGAACACCTGCTTCGTCAACTCGAAATCGACGGCGATCCACAGCAGCCCAACCCCAAATATCTTCCTTATGATTTACCCCAATGGGACAGTTTGGGTCAACTACCGGCTACAGGTTCAAGGACCTTGCGATATGAATCTGGAGCTGTTTCCAATGGATGTGCAGGTGGGTCGATATTGGAATATCGCAGAGTCAGTGAGGAGTTTCGTTCGAAAAGGGTTTCTTTTCGTGTTCCAAAATGATGCTGGCTCCTTCCCAAACCATAAATCTTTGAGAATTCTTAATATTGCAAACGCTGTTGACCTTCGATTTTTAGGTCTGTGAACTCGTGATTGAGAGCTACTCCTATAACGCGGCCAAAGTAGTTCTAAACTGGAGAGATTGGAGTCCGGTAGGTCTTCCATTTGTTATTCTTCTTACCTTCCTTGCAGGTGTTTTCCATTGCTAAATCTAAATTGGCTGATTTCACTCTTTATGGGATCCAGTGGACCAAGAACTCGTTCGAATACGCAGCCGGAAAATGGGACCAAGTGGGTTAATCTCTCCAGTTCTATTTTCACATTTCTAGTTTTTCAGCTAACCGTTTCCCTCTCCTTCTCCCGTGCATATGGATTCTACGTTCTCCAGATGTACATTCCGACCTACGCGAGTGTGCTAATCAGCTTCACGAGTTTCTGGATCGACTTGAAGGCGCTCCCAGCCAGAATCACGCTGGGCGTCAGCTCACTTATGGCCCTCACGTTCCAGGTATGACAATCTTAATTCTCCATTCATTTCGTGTTTTCAGTACGGAAACGTGGCCAAATCGCTTCCCAAGGTTGGATACGTCAAGTCCATCGACGTGTACATGGTCATCACCACAGGCTTCATCTCTCTTTCGATGGTCGAAATTGCGATCGTTTGGTTTGTTACACAATCCACCGGACTATTTCCTAAGCGGAGAATTCCTCTTTCAGCTGGATCGAACACAAGATCACTCGGCTAAAACGGAAGAAAGACGCCGAGAAGAAGAAACGTCACATGGAGGCGATGAGCAAGTAATCTTTTCGCCGTTTTCGCTGCTCTACAACTTTATCACTTTTAGTCCAAAACCGTCAAATCGACGAGAAAACAGCACAAACTCATTGTTGGGACACTATGGTGCCACCACAGTGCAGCCGTCGAAGTCCTCGGTTATCTTCGAGAACGAATACGAGACGCACCGAGTAAATGGAGGCTCAGTGATCGGCGAGGAGTCCACGCCGCTCGTGGAAAACGGATCGCTGCCGAAGAAGAAAACTTCAATTTTCGGTTTCAAGCACAATCCGCCCGTGGATCCTCTGGCCGCGTTAGCGGCATTTGGTTTCGGCGTAGGAGGTAAGCGTTTCAGTTGTCGAATTCTAAGCGCTCGGAACCTCTGAATGACTCCGTGTTCCTTCAAGTGAACATTCTCTCATCAGTCACTTCTTCGAAAACATTCCCCTTCGCGTTCATTGTTTGTTCCCGATTCTTGTTTACGTGTCGACAGTTAAAGTCCCAATTTGCGTGAAAGGAATTTTTCTTCGAATTGAGTGGAGCATTATTCCGATGTTTTTAACAAGTTCGCACTTTCCCTTGAACGGAGTTACCCCGAATTGAGCTTGAGCGATGACAGTCCGGCATGCGAAGGTGACATCACTTGTCCCTTTCCATCTGATTCTAGGATTGGGTGTTAATTTTCCGTTCCAGGACATCACGACGATGGCCACGACGAGCAGCAGCCCGAGTGGACGGGCGAGCGGATTGACTCCATCTGCCGGAAACTCTTCCCGGCATCTTTCGCCCTTATCAACTGCATCTACTGGCTCTACTACCTGTACCAGAACCACCAGGCCAAGGAGAAAGCGCTAAACGCTCTGCGCCATCCGATATGAGCTCTTTATTATCGAATTAAGAATAAAGTGGGTATGTACATTTCCAGGAGAAGGTGGTTACGCGGGAAAAATGCAGAGTTCAAAGCGGTTTTAGGATTGCGACTTTTCAGGCCTTTTGCTGACCGCTGATCTTGAGGAGTTCCTCGGCGAGGTGCGCCTGGCCGTTGCGGATGAACGCGTCGGTCATCGGACCCATCCAGTGGTTCTTCGTCTTCAGTATCTCGATGAGCTTGTCCACTTGTTCCTCAGAGCATCCCTGAAGACACATTTATTAATTAGGGTTTGTCACGCTACGCGAGTTTTTGGAGACAAAAACATTGTTAAAAAGAGGAAAGCGAAAAAAAAGACGAAAAACGTCGGAGTTCCACGAATAATTCATTTTCTAAACACGTGCTTAGGAGAGTTTACCTCAAATCCCTGTTTACGCTTCGGCGAAAAATGGCGTTCGAGGGAGTTTCGAATGGAAAACAACGGAAATTAACGAATTTTGGTGATTGGCGCGTCTGAGCGCGATTTCAGAAGATAGATATGAAGGTCAAGCGCTTAGATTTTTCGCCAGATTGGAATCGTCAGAAACTTCCACTTCTGCTCAAAAAAAGATTATCACACCTTCCTTGCTCCATCCCTACAGGGTTCCCATCTACCGTATTTAATTCTAAAATGAAATTTAGAACTTGTCCTCACCTTAGAGTAAACTGCTCCCATCTCGTGGCTCCGGAGGACCTGGCGAGCTACCAGGATCGGAACCAAGTCCCTCAGGTTGATCCCAGTGAGCTTCGAGCGAAGACGGTCGAGGCTCTGCGCCTGCTCGGCCCGCATGTCGGCCAGCGATCTCGAGTAGGGCATCCGGGCGGCGGTGGTTTCCATCTGAATTTGCATATTTAGGTCGTCCATCACCGGACGGACAATCGCGGCACTCAACGCATCCCCGCGCGTCCCCGTCCCGGCGCCGCGGTCCCACTGCCCACCACCGGAGTGCGTGTAATTCATAAACAAAGCCCGCGTCCCGCCGCGCTCAAAACAGTGATAAAGAAGGCCCGACGTGGGTGGGCACTCGTGGGCTGAGTAATAATAAGAACACACCCTCTTCACGTCGTCGCAATTCTGCGTTTATGAGCTGCCGAAGGAGCGCGCGACGAGCTGACGGCCGCTCGAGGAACCCCGAGGATGGAATTGGCCCCGATTTGGGAGGTTCCACTTCACGGATTCGTGCAGGCAGCTTTGAAGCTGAAAGAAGAGAATTGGAAATGCAAACACGGAAAAACTGGTAAACCGAAATTTTTCTCCTGGAAGCGTTTGTTCAGCTGTTAGGATTGTGAGTCGCTCGGAGGGAGCATGAATATCCGTTTTTTCGACGATTCAGTCGGCGGTAAGCTCAAATATAAACACGGAAAGCAGATTTGGAATGGACAAACTGTAAAAAGAGTTAAAAACAGAATCTCAGCAAAAACCACAAAACAGAATCAAAACAGAGCCAGCGGTTCCAGTTCCACCGCCTGAGCCATGAATGAATGAGCGAGGCTTGGCTGCAGCTGGGAACCTCGATCTCTCGCTTGCAGAATGTTTTGTTGATCTGCAGAAGCATTCAGATGCAAATACGAAAGCAAACGCCGGCCGGATATATCAGTCCCGAGGATCTGCGAGATGACCGTTGATTCCGGGATGATTGATCAATCAAAACAGCGCCCGAGGCGAAAACAACGCCGGTCGATTGAGGGTCGACGGACGGTTGGTTCGGGAACGAGGTGGCCAAGAATGCGCGTGGCGGCAAATGATATGCAAACAGGCAAACATAGTTTAGCGATGTCAAACAAACGTTTTTTGGAGGGAGCGAGGGCAAATACTGTATCGGGACGGCGAAAGATGAGTCGTCGGAGGGAGGCGAGGGGCTCGGTTATGCAAATTAAACAAGGCGAAGTGTGGAGAAACCCGAGAAGGCGGCGGGAGGCGCCGCGCCGAGTTGGACACTCGGGACCGCTATTTCCTGTTGATCCGCCGGAGGCGGAAAAAGCAACGAAATTCAAAGGTTTACGGCTTGTTTATGATCCGCTCAAAGACGCGGCTGGATTCGTGGCGACGGGAGAAACGTGTTTCCACCTTGATTTGTAAAGTTGATCTTCGGGAGAAGTCGAAGAGGGAGATGAAAGAGGAGACCGACGGCGATTTGGAATTCGCGGTCGCCGGTGGTTGGTTCGGGTTTGGAATTCGAGTGGTGGGCGAAGAAGTGCGTTTTCGTGGGTGAACAGGACGGCTGGTGTTTTGAGTAAACGGCAAGCAAAACTTGGGACGAATCGCGGTGAAGCATGAAATGGTTATGACTCTGTTGGAGCGATTAGAGATTCACGGGACTCTGAGCCAAAACAAGAAAGTCGGCGACTTGTTTTGGAGACATTCAAGGAGAATATTGCCGTGAAGTCGGAATATTCGTTCTCTGGCATCAAACAATAAATACCGTTTTCTTCAAATTCAAATTGAACGGCAATGCCCATTATTTCCATTGGCTCATAAGCGCAAGGGTGTCGACGGGCGTCGTGAGGACATCGTTTCTTCCCCAATAAATATGCATAGCGAAGACCGGAACGCGAATTGGCCAAGGATAGGTCCTCGAGGACCATCTGGCAGTTGACGTTCTCCGAATTTGAATACCGTGGCCATAAAACGTCGCCGACAGCAGATGGCGGCGCTTCTTTCGCTCTCGACGATTAGGCGGAAAATTCGTAAAATTGTGCCGAAGGAGATCAAAGCCCAGAACTGAGAACAGACCCCCCCTGCAGATCTTCCAGAGATTCTCTCGGAGAGTGCAAACAAGAGCTCGGTTTCACAATCCGTATATGACTCACCGACGGGTCGATTCCAGGATCCAGAACCACGCGCTAACAGGCGCTAACACTTCAGCTGGAAGTCCAAGACCAAGCGTCCTCCACAACAAACCATATACCGACTTAACCAAATTGTTTAGACGAGCCGCTTTGCAGCGGCGAAGAGAAGCGTTGCCAACATTTTCCGCGCGCAATTCGTCTTTTCCGCAATGAATTAATGATTCACACGCACATGCGAAGGTTCTCCGGAGACCCATCTCGGGATCGGGACTCAGCTCGGGAAGGGTCAGAGGGGATCTTTTCCGGGATTAGGGGTGACATTGAAACGTCACTTGAGGGTCATTCCAAGATTCTCTTGTCCATTACGAGCACATTAGGCCGTGTGCGATCGCCTTTATCTCGCGAGCCGAGATATTTGATTATAGTGGAGGAGGGGAAGCACTCGAACTGATTCGGGAAAAGGAATCGCGCGCCGCTCGGATGACAACTCGATTGTTTGATCTAATTCTTAGTGTTGCTCGGAGGCGATGGCGCGTTGGAGCCGCCGGGGAAGTGGCGAAGGAAGGCTTCAGTTAGAGCTTTAAGAGGAAGGGAGAGTTCTGAGAGGAGGAGGGATACAATAGGACATCGGGAAAGGGTGAAGACATTACTCTGAGCGAGGTTGGCCATTGTGAACGCGGAGGAATGGCGATTCCATAAGAGCTCGAATGTGTGTGTGGCCCAGAAACTATTTATGGGGAATAAACGAGGGAAAATGGAGTCGAAGAAATGCGAGAAGTGCTCCCCAATCCATTCAACTAAAACAAACACCTCCCGGAGTCTCCGTTTGGACACTTTTAATCCTTTCTAAAAGAATCAAGTTTGTTTGTGTCCTGGAAATCCGAGATCCGCGCGAAAACGAAGTTGAGCAAACCGAAGAAGACCTGGGACGACCAGGAAAGTCGGCTGGATTCAGAAAACGGCAGAAGAGAAGGAGAACACGGCCTCTATTGGCCTCGCAAGCGAAAATCGGCGGCGGTGGGGCCGTAAACAGGCCTAAAGCGGCGGCCGGAAGAAGGGAATAGTGACTAATGCGCAGAATTTGCAGAAAATGTCGGTTGTTTGGGAGAGGGAAGGAAGGGCGTTTGCAGGGACGTTCAAGGAGAGAATCGATATTATCGGGTGGATCGGAGATGGGGGAATTCGGGTTTGATTGCGAGGCGGCTGAAGGCTTGGAGAAGCAGATGCGAGAAGGTCAATTAGCTAATCGTTTTAAGCCTGCGCGCGAATTAGCTCCAGGGCAATTTTTCAAATTCTCGAGCGAAATTGGATTTGGATTAGCGATTGGAACAGAAAAAGAACAACTTTTATGAATGTTGCAGGAACTAACGGCATTTGCAGAATTCAGAGCTGGACCGAATGTACATCTGAAGACTCCCGTTTGCTCTTGAAAAGACTCTCTTGACCTCCAAAGCGCCTTGTTGTCAGGCGAATGAAACGGAAACAGACCAAGCGTAAAGCTCGTTACTGGGCCTACGGTAGCATCTTTCCTCCGGCTTAGTTAGCCGAATCATCGTTTCAATCAGATTCCACAGAAACAAACGACGTTTCAAGATCCTCCAAACAAACAATTCGTGTTTTGCTTCCACAAATCTCCATTTAAACGCTTCGCGGTTTTCCCGTCGCTTATCACATAAAACGTTCGCCGGGCAATAAAGCGAATGTTTTCGGCGTCGTTAATGGGAAACAGCCTGTGATGGAACAGTCGGCTGCTGCCGCTTAGGAAATAGGCTTCAAAGTCGATGAAACAAACGGGATAGGGATGGCGCAAGAATACTGTACTTTTGCCCAGGCAGTCTTGTATATATTTCAGCCATTTTCTCCTTCCGTCCGATCCTTTCATTCTACCGGCCAAATGTCCCTCATGTAGCGGGTCCCAAAAGGTCTTCGGGTCGCCATGGCGACCGCAGCCACGCGCAACCCAAAGAAGCGATCGATCTGTCGTCAGCCCTTCGCCGCATTCGGTGTCCTGTTTGTCACTTTTTGGCTCTCGAGTAACTCGATTTGCATATCGTATTTCTGCTTCATTTTCTAATTCGATTAATCTGCTCCCAAAAATGTCGACGGCGCATCGTCAAACCAAAGAAGAAATTCAATTGCGAGCGCATCTGCGCGATATCGACGATCGATTGGAGCAGGCGATAAGGTCTAGGGTACGTTTTGTTGAGTTGGGTGCGAAGACACCTTCAAATAAACACGAATTCTGAGATTTTGACCGGTGAACCTCGTTTTTCAGAACGATTACTTCGACTACCTGAAATCGAAATACCCAAATTTGAGTTCAGATCGGTTTGAAACTGCAAAAGCCGAAGAGCGCGAAAATTCGAAATTTTCGGATTGGAACTCGCGCGGCGTCCGTCGGATCATAACGCGAGATCTTTCGAATCCGGACCCTCATGCCCAGAGCATGCTGATTCTGACTCCTCAGGAAAGGCGTCCATCTTCTCGTTTCCGCGCCGACCTCAAAACGAACATCTATCACTGGGACATGGGAAGGGACCCGCAGCCGAAGATTGCGCGTCCACCGGCGCCGCTACCCGGATTGAGCGACCCGATTCCGGCAAAGTAAGATTTATTCGGAGTGGGATTAATGGAGTCTGAAGCTAGATTACGTTCGTAGGAAAGGGACGGTGGTATTTTGTGAAAGGGCTTTTTATAACGGTGAAAGGGCTTTTTATAAGAAAATCCGTATACTGGCATTTCAGTGGGATGGCGCTTCACACGGACCTTCCCAGGATCCGATCTCGGCTCTCCGAAATCAAATCCGACCTCGCCGACCTTCGTGACCAGCGTATGTTCATGTCTTCTGCAGAATACCACCGCTCGATTCTTCCCTCCAAGGACCCATTCACGTCAACGCTCAACGCCTTCCGAAATCAAAATCCCTCAAACTCGCTCAACACTTCATTTGACTACGCAGTTCCGAACGCGATCCCCAACGCCGCAAAACGCTCGGATCGCTCTTTCGCCGAAATCCTCAACAAATTGACAGAAATCACCGAAGATTCCCAAGTCGACGACGTTTCACAACCTACGCTAGCGCCGATCTCAGAAACGTTTTCGCAAAAGGACGCCGAGATCGATAGGATGTTCGAGAGAATGAGGGATCAGGTGACCTCGGAGGGCAAAGTGGAGAACTTGAAGACGAATGCTTCGCCGCTTATGAGGACGGTGGATCCACCCAAGGAGAGCAAGGACGTGTTGACTTCTCACCGAACGACGGGCATTCAGTTCCACGTCGATAGTCCCAGGAAGGAAGCGGCCACCGAAGCCATACCTGAGCCAGCTTCGGCGTCCGCAAGCAAATCGAAAACTGCAGTAAACTTCTCTTCTGATTCGGATTCTGACGACGGTTTCTCAGCGCAGATCAAAAAGGAACCGTAAGACCGATTTTCCACTAAATCTCTCATTCCTTATTCAGGGTTGCTACGCTCCCAGATCAAGACGACTTTCTGGCCCGTTTTCTGACCGAAAAGAAGCCGGCCACGACCAGCGTTTCTTCAAAAGTTCCTCCGCCGATCGACATCGACGACGACGATTTCTATTGAGGCAACTACCGTATACTCGTAATCGTATTCGGAGGATATAAACATCTCTGTATTCATCATTCCAACGTGGAACTGTCTTGTACTCTGTTCGAGGTTGCTTTCTTCGTTTTCGGTATGCAGGGCAAGATCGTGAAATAGGGAATCCTGTCGATGATCGAGGCGAGACGAGGAGGAAAGGCGTAGACGTCGACGTTGTCCGGTCCGAGGTCGTGGACCCGGCCGCGCTCCTTAAGACCGCGCTGCTCTCGGGACACACCTTAGAAAACGTTAAATTAAGTCGTTTTATGCGCCAATTTACCTGGGACGGTGTTATCTAAGACGCAGGCCGTGAAGGCCCCCACAAACATAGGTAGAGTTAAGAGAACCTTCAGGACTTGGTTCAGGGTTTCGATTCCTGAGTTAAAAGAGATAAGAGAAATAAGTTGGATGCAAGAACTTACCTGTGTCAAAAGTGTAATTGCTGAAGTACCTCGGGACAATCATTCCGACCATAATCGCAAATCCGAGAATGGCCACGTTCCGCGAAGATCGCAGGTCGACTTGCTGGACATTGGCTATGGCCACACCGCCTACCATGGCCATACTAGAAGCCAGAACTCCTCCGATCAGAGGGTCCGGGATGGTCGAGAGAAGTGCGCCGATCTTCGTGAAAACTCCGAGGAAAATCAGGAGGATTCCGGCAATGATCATTGTGTAGCGGCTGGCAACGCGCGTGACGCCGATGACGCCGATGTTCTCGGTGTGGGTGGTCATTCCGACGCCGGGGCCGATCATCCCAGAAAGGAAAGAGCCCATGCCCTCCGCGAGGATTCCGCGGTTGATCGCGTGGGACGGGGGAGCCCGTTCCTCGCTGACCCTCGCGGCCGCGTGGTAGTCGCCGACGGATTCGAAGACCGAAGTGAGCGCGGAAACGATGAAGGCGAAGAAGAGGCCGGCGTGGAACTGCGGCGGTCCGAACTGGCCTGGGTAGGGGATCCGGAACCAAGGCGACTCCCGGATAACGTTCATGCTTGCGTTTTTGTCGGTTCGGGCTTCACTGTCTTCGGGAACCAAATTCGTGATCGTGAGTAAGACGCAGAAACCCCACGAAAACAGTATAGCAATCAAATACTGAAACAGGGGTTGTGATTTAAGGAACGTTAACACCTTGTCCTACCGGATACTGGCCGAAGATGTTCGTACGGAACATGCGGAATCGCCCGTTTTTGAATCCTGGAACAGGCACCTTCCACTCGGCGAGGTACAGGATCGTTG
>KN166997.1:26895-37620 GCA_000757745.1 Steinernema scapterisci | reverse complement strand
TTCACCTTGTTTATCAAAAGCAATTATGAAATCAGCTCTGCCTGCATGACTCAGATCCAGACCTCCCTCCGCGCATCATTCGCACTCAGCGGTCCCCATAACACTGATCTCCCCTCAGCCCAGTGTCACTCTCCCTCCGCCCCCTTTTAACTACCATGTTTCTGCATTCGCCCATTTCGCAACAAAGCCTTCAGGGCTGTTTCCCGCGCGCCTGCACGGCCTTCCGGTCCTCCGGGGACTCGACTTGCACTTGCCGCCGACGACTCGCTTGTAATGGGGATGCAGCCAATGAATAATTGTGCCTCGCAGCCCCTTTATTCTATTCTCATCCTATCCCACACATCGATTATTGTGTCTTCTGCCGCGGCCACCATGTGACCAGTCCATCCGCCTTCCCAGGACCCGGCGGGAGCTCGTTCGCAGCCCCGAGCGGAATAATTGCGTTTTGCGGGAATCAGCTGGTCTTGGCCGCTGCCGCCGCGCGTCCAAGATCCTCCGCTTGGCACTGCTCCAAGCCGCCGTTTCCCTTTCAGTCTCTTTTAGGACTTTTCAATTAAGCTAATTCATTTATTCCAGTCTTGAACTGAAGTAATTCTGTCCTAAGACGATCGTTTACACGCTGCGTGATTCGGAGTCCGAGGGAAAAGTGTCAAAACGGGAGAAGATATCGATTTTGTTTGTTGACTTCTGTGCGTGGAAAGTGTGACTTCGCGACCGCCGAAGATTTCGCCGACGACGGCAGTTCTGATGAAGCGCAGAGGGAGTTTATTTGCGCCGCTTTCTGACGATTTCCTAATAAATCTCGCGGAGGAAATTGTGTCCGCTTTTGTTGTGAAGTGATGATTGGAACGACCGTTTAGAGGAATGCTGAGAACGGCTTAGGAGGGAGGAGTCGGGATTCCAGTTATTTGAAATGAAAGATTTCTGCCTTGAAGCCTTGCAGGGCCTGTTTTAATCTAGGAAAACTGAGATTTGCAGAACTTTTGAATGGAATTCGGTTTGTCCATGGTTTGGACATGAATAATGGAAAGTGTTTTGAACGCAAAAGTGGATTTGTGATTCATGCCAGATGTACTCTTTACGGGGTAAATAGGCTTGCGGTGCTGAAAGTCGTTGAAGGACTCGGTTTGCTGAATTGGATCTTCAGATCTGCAATATCTGTGCGTTTAGGTAACAAATCTTCCAATTTCTGTACTTTACCCGCAGATCAGCAGTTAACAGACCAGAAATCATCCTGTCAACAACCCGATTTTTGTTTTTCTGTTTTGGTGCTTGGGCGATTCCGTACTTCAGCGGTAAACTCGGGTATTTCCTGCCATTTCCCTTCTTTACGCATTTCTAAAAGTAGCCTCTGCGAACTCGCCTTTTCCCTTTAAGGTTCATTTCCAGAACCAAAGACCAAAACTCAGTTTCATTTCTCTCTTCTGATATTCTTGGCTCCCTGCACGTTCCTCCAGCTTCCCGGCAACACCCTGTACCCAAATCCCGTCCCCACCTCTCGCGTCCCCGTGCTCCTCTCCTCTGTCACGTGACCTTCGCGTGTAATCTCCTTTCGCAACAACGTAAACAGCCCGAAAACAGCTGAAGAAGGAGAAAACGTTAGAACACAGCGCCCCTTCTTCTTCTTCTCAAGCAGTTTCCGTGTGGAGCCGGCGAAAACAGCATTAATCAATAGTTCGAATCTGTTTCAGCAGCTAATCGACGACGACTTCGACCACAATGGGGAAATTCGGCACCACTTGTCACCACTTCTACTCGCTGGTCTCCTTCCTCGTCCGCTGGAGTTTCAAGGCGGCTTCGTCACTCGCCCTAATGGCTTCGGTGGCTATTGGAGTATTCGTTCTGGGACAGAAGACGAACCAAGTGATCCAGGGAAACGAAAAGGGTAAGTGGAGGAGGTCGTCTTCGGGGATGTTTACCTCCTGAAATGCGATCGATTAAAGTGGGGCTGGTGGGAAGAGGGCGTAGGGAATGAGGGATCCAGCCGAGGGAGGAGGAGGACAAGAGAGGAGGACGCAGGTGCCCCGAGTCGTTGTTGGGACTGTCGGCGCTAGTTGTTGAAATGCCAGAAACCAGCGTTTGTTGCGATAAAGGTGAGTTTTTTGAGTTTATAGAGTGGCTGGGAGACGGGGAATGTGGGAGAATGACCGGAACGGTGGGTTAATTGGGTGGACAAGTTGCGGAGGAGGCGAGAAACGAGGTTAATTGGGGAAAGAAGACGAGCGAGAGACGGTTTTTAGGTGTTGATGGGAGACGTGTTTGCGATGTTTTTGTTTGTCGAGAAGGTTTTCAGGTTTGGAATTTAAGATTTAAGAACGGCTAGTGGTTTCAGATTCCATGTGTTTCATGTTCTAGCGATCTTAGTGCTTGCTCAACCCTACCTTTCAAATATTGAATCTTCGCGCCCGCCACTTACCTGAGAAACCCATAAATCTCTCTCCCAAATAGGGTCAATGGATTTTACAGCCTCCTGCAGGATCAAAACTAATTTACGGTTATGTCAAAACCGTGCAAAACCTGCACGCATCTATCCTAAACATAACTCCAAAGCCGAATTTTATCGAGCCGCTCGAATGACCTCGAAACAAGCGAGTTGTATCAACTCTAGGCGGATTACCATCTCAGAGTCACAACTCGGTCGAAGCGACCTTGAATCGTGGTGGGTCTTTCGAACCGAGATGTCTTTGGTTTTTGGGGTTTAGAGAGAGATTTCTGAGAAGTTCCGTTAACCTTTAGTTAGATCTAAGCACGCAAACAGTCAAAGTTCAACTATCACAGTCCCCGATCACCCGATACGGCAATCCATTGCTTCCGAACTGGGATAATCACGGCCAACTCTGAACAAACAACAAACACATTCTCCACATTATTCAAATGACCTCACAAACACACCAACGCTTGTTTGGAGGTCCGTTCTTCGTTCCACGTCACTTCGGACCGAACGCGCTTGGGAACGTTTTGTAATCCAGGGAGGCGTTGTCACATTTCGCGGTGACGAATGCAAACAGACAAAATTCACACATTCGGACGAGAAAAGCGATCCTATAAATATGTAGTTCTTCTGTGGGTTATTTTTGGCTCATTTAGGGCTAGTCCCGTCCTGGAACCGTGCCTTTGAACTCGCCTGCTCTTCTAGAACCCATGGTCTCTGTTTGTCTCCTCTCATAACATTGTGCTTTATGCCGTCTTATCATCTTGCAGTTCTTTTGTGTTCCGCGATCACAAAGAACTGCAAACTCGAAACTCTCTCTCTCGGTCTTATCTTCCCTCGTCTCCTTTTGGTCCTCCCTGCACCGCAACTCTCGTATCTTATCTCGACGTTTCCCTTTCTCGGGTGCAAAGATCGCGAACCCAATCCGCTTCCAAATCTCCCAAAGACCCTCCACGAACCAACTGACCTGTCAAAGGCCTCCCAATCGCGGCGGAAAGTGTCAAGGCTGTAGCGGATGACGTCTTCTTCGCCTTGTGCAGGCGACAGCTCACCTCCAAAAAAGCCAAAAATCAGTGCCGATTCGAATCTATCGATCGATTTGTTGTTTTTCGCCACTTTTCTCATCCGAATCTCTCCACGTCGTCGAGCTGCACACGCGGCGGCGGCGGCGAGGGCGGCGTTCGCTGAAAAAAGGAATCGCGGCGGCGCGTGGAGGTCATCTCGCCTGGCGACCACGGACTATTTGCTCGCCCGGTGCGGAGTTTAGCTGCCGCGTGGCCGAAGACCGGTGCAGGGAGACCAACCTCTCCGAAGCGCTCACTGTTTGCCCGTGTTACCGTTCCGAGTCCCCTCTTCACTTTTGCTCCGTCGGCTTCCCTTAATCGATTCGGTTTTCTCAGATAATCATGGCCGGAAAGAACGCTAAGAGACAGAACTCTCGCATCTCCTACGAGCCGGCCAAAGATTTCCCCGGAAAAGGTGCTGTTTTGGGGTTTGGATGAGAGGGTTGGGAGGATCTGGGTTTGAAAGTTGGGAAATGTGGGAGGTTCATCCGGGGATATTCTGTATCTCGTATGCTAATCCTTCAATTTCAGTTCGCGAGGTCGTCTACTGGCGTGACCCCAAGAAGAGCGGAGCCATCCTGGCCGCCATCTTCGCCGGAATCTACATCTTCGCCAACTACCCTCTCCTCATCGTTGTCACCTACTCGCTCCTCGCCGTCCTCGTCGGAACCTTCGGATTCCGAGTTTTCAAGCTCGCCGAGGCTCACTTCAAGAAGACTCCGGCTGAGCATCCTTTCCAGTAAGTTCGTCGTGCTTGAATTTCGCTGATTTTACATCGAATTCCGTCCCTATTGTGCTTCAATCCGCCTTGTTTCAGGGAGTACCTGAACTACGATCTCACCCTCGAGAGCGACAAGGTCCACTCGTTCGCCGAACGCGCCGTCGAATGCGGCCAGAAGGCGCTCCTCAAGATCCGCAGCATCGTCTTCGTTGAAGATCTCGTCGAAACCGCCAAGGCCGGCCTCATCCTCTGGACCCTGACCTACGTCGGAGCCTGGTTCTCCGGACTCACTCTCATCCTAATCGGTAAGCCAATTTTCTCCTCTTTGCTCCTAATCATCCGCTTTTAGCCGTCATCGCCGTCTTCTCCGTCCCCAAGATCTACGAGCTCAACAAGGAAGTCATCGACCAGTACCTCGAGCTCGCCCAGAACCACATCAACAAGATCACCGAGATGTAGGCGCTCTTAGCCGTTCCTCAACCCCCAACTTTTGTGTTTCAGGATCCACGAGAAGGTTCCCATGCTGAAGAAGTCGGAGCACCCCCAGGAGCCCGTGAAGAAGGACGAGTGAAGCCCTGCTCTCCGCTCGCTTATCTTCCACCAGCTTAAATTATTTTCCGTTAGCACAAGCGACTAGCGTCGTGGCGATAGAAAGAAACCTGACCTATTTGGAACCTACTCTCTCCCGTGTTCACTTATTCCCGCGCTTGTAAACTCGCTGTGTCATTGTTAATTTCTGTCTTCGTTTTATGGATTGTTTATAACTGCAAAACATGCACAAAAATTGAAAAATTGCTGATAAGGATGATTTAGGTGGTGGTCCGCATGGTGAGCGTGATAAGGAAATGCTTATCTGAATTCGATCGTTTCTTAAGAGCATAGCTGTTAAGAGCATCATCTTTCATTTTATCATCATACTTGGCCCGAATTCTCTGAGATCTCCCAAGTTTCGCTGCCGAGTCTTGGGCGACTAGCGATGGTCTTTTCAAGGAAGAATAGCTGCCGGAGATCGTCGAGATCGTGGAGCTCAAGTGGAGGGAAACCAGGGCATAGATAATTGCTGTGGGTGAGATTTTACGCGAGGGCGAATAAATGAGTTTGGCGAGCTTCGTACGGCTGGAACCCGCTTCCCCTGAAGCTGCCCAATTTCAGGGAAAAATCGGGCATGACCCATCTCCTAACATTAATACGAAAAACTGATAAATGGACCCTGCGGCGGCCCTCAATCGCCGCAGGGGAACACATCCAAAATGGATCTAACGGCGAATCGCCGTTGGCTTCGTTTTCCGGCTTCTTCATCTTCCTATTCTTCACTTTCTCCGGCTTCAGGTTTCTAGTCGATTAGTCCTTGAGTTCTAAATGTAGAAAGATTTAACTATGACAAGCACGCAATTTCATACCGTTCGCTCGGCTTCTCAGGGTTGACGAGCATGCGCTCAGAGGGCGCTTTGAGGCCCTGTCAGGTTCTGAAATCGACGAAAATGAAGCGTTTTTCGTTAGAGCAAATGACACAAAAATCAAGGAAATCGCGCATGGAACGCGACACGCAACGGAGCACGATAGACCGGCGACACCAACAAACGCAGCGACGGAGATCGCATCGCTGAAATCACCAGCGGAAGCGATGAGAACGGCATTTTCGAGCCAAACGACCGATGCGAACAAACGATCGACTCGAAGCATTGGCAGCAATTGCACGCGGCCTTCTTGGCGAGCGCTGCTAAGGTGGTATGGCTCTGAAACGTTTCAGCCGGTTGTGAAACGTTTCACAAACCCTTCGAATGCGCCGTTTGACTCTTTCGGTGGATGCACCTTCGAAGTCGGCGCCGGAACCCTTTTGATTCGCCATACTCTTTACACACCAAGCTACAATCAACCTCCACTCCAAATCCGCCACGACGTCAATTGTATCCTCTCCCAGCTCGGCTACACGCAGAACCAAAGCGTCCTTTCCTGTCTTCTAAACACGCAAAACGCTTTTGTTTCTCTTTTCTCCTCGCGTTTTCGTCTTTCGGAGCGCCATCGACTCCGCGATACTCGAACCCTCAGCCTCCGGCGGCCGCTTGATTGACGTTTGTTTTGGCGTTGCAACCGCCAGCGGTCGATTGATCCCCGGATTTCCACTTCGATCGGGGATATTTTGGCTTTTTGTGATTGTTTTCGGGAGGTGAGGGAATTCTATTCTGGGACGCCGATTAATTCAATTATTGCCATTATTTTCTCGCCACAGTCGCTTTGTTTGGGAGAAAGTGGATTGTGTGTTTGGAGAATGGGAGAAGAGTTTGTGGGTTTAGGTGAAAGTGCGTGGATCAGTTTCAGGTCGTTTTGAGGTTGCCGACTTCATGCACCAACTGTTCCCAGAAATCTATTCTTATCGTACATACGTAAACCGTGATTTTCGGTGTTTTTATGAGTTTGTTTGCCGGTTTGATCCAGAGATTTTGAAGGTCGGGAGCAATCTTTGGCTCTCCGAATGCTGGATTCTAGATCTTGCCTACATGAACATTGGGAATGCATTCCAAAGGCTCGCCAATTTGGTTAATAATGCATCAGTCAGTGTTGTTTGAATTCTGGAGCAGGGTTGAAGGAGGCTACAACTTGGGTTTGCAGCCGTTGTCGCCTGACGGCATTGGGATTTCTCTTATCCCGAGAATCGCTCGACAGGAATTGAGCTTGACGTGGAATATCTAAGCCGGTTTCTTTGGCGGATTTCTCCGGCAAATCGGTTGATCAAAACGTTTTCAAATCTCAGAGGTCCAATCTTGTAAAATTACAGCCTCCCTCCTCAGTCATTTGTCCTCTTCCTCCGCCTGCACCAGACCCTTTTAAACCTTATTCAAGTACATAACACTATATCCTAATAAAACTTTTACGGTTTCGTCCTTTCGGCCAACCGCTGGCTCAGAACTCAGAACTCCGACATTTCTAATGGCCTTCCAAACCACGCTGGCTTCGTTTCCAACTCCGCCTTGTTTTCTCGGAATTCGAACCTTTTCGCCACCGGCTCTTAACCCAAACGACTCGTTTGCGCTGTTTTCATCTGCTTTTGTCTTCTCCAACCGCCGATTTTCGCTCTTTTCTCTCTGTCCACCTTGTTTTCGCAACCTCCGTAAACGCGTCTCTTACGTCAGCTACGGAAGAGTGGAAGAGAACGCTTGTTGTGGATGTTACAAAATGCTGGTTACGTCACGTGGAAGCCAGTTTCTGCTTCCAAGTTTACGATTTGTCATCGAACGCGACTAATTGGACCCGATGGAAACTCTGTTTTGGAGGTGCGTGTGTGTGTTTTGTGTGATCTTCTTTCTCTCTGGCTGGGAAATGTTGTTTTTAAACTCCCTCGGCCACTTTGCCTAACCTCCTTAACCGACCTCCAGTTGGACTTCAGCTTGTTTCCCTCCCAACCTCTGCAAAACATGCCCTCAACTGTTCTCGGATTTCTCGCTGCGCACTTTTCTCGTTTCCTCTTCTTCGGGCGCATTAAACTCGCTCCACACAAATTTGTTTCGATCAACTGTTTATCAGGGGGAGGAAGATACATCACTTCGCCCGGACGCGCGTCCTTGTGCAAAAACAAGAGATTAAAAGACGTCGTTTATGTGAACGACGGCTTGGATTCCCATTTTTTCTCAGATCGGCGTGTTTTTTGTCATTTATTCTGCCAGTGGCTTAATTCCTCAATGTCCAAAACAGCGAATTCTTCGTTTTCGCCGCGCTTCTTAATTCAATTATTTCCCGTTTTCCGCTTCGCTTCTTCCGCTAATCGCTTGTGTGTTTTCTTTGTTTTCGAGCCAGAGCGACTCATTCGCGGACCTCCCAGAAACTCCGCGTTCTCGCGAATCAAACCAAAAGATCCACTTCTGACACTTTCCCACCACATATCGCTTTTCGTGTTCCAAAATGTCACTTTTTAGAATTTTTTTGTCGGTGGCGCGTCAAAATGTGTGTTGAGATATGATTCCGTGAGTCTGAGAAACAGATATGTCTTGGGAACACATTTAAGGGGTCGATGGACACCTGTTGTGATCCGAGCGAGAGGGTTGATTTAGGAGTTTGGAGAGCGGGAGATCGGGTTTACGGAGTCGGGAACACGAGACGATTCGGGTGATTTGTAGGTGGACATGAACAGGAAGGCAGGTGCTTCGGAGCGTGGTTAGAAATTGCAGGAGTCATCTGCATCTCTCAAGATCCCACGGTAACAAGCGAAGTCTCCTGGCACATCCAGTGTCACTCATGTCTTATCCTGTTTTCTTACCGTCTGGAGACTGTTTACAAAGCAGCTTAAAGTGTTTTGGTAACCAAATCCCGCTGCTTCATCCTCGCTGTCACCAAGTGCACATCCACGTATCCAGTTGCCTCCTTAACCATGTCCACTTGTCTTTTCACCCTGACCCTCCACTGTTTATCCCCGTCCGCCCGGAAGAATTAATTCTTGACACGCCAGACAAATTTAAAATTTCATCTGCGAGCAAAACAAGCGACGAGTTTGTTTAACGCTCCTTCTTCTTCTTCGTCTTCTTCTTTTGGCGTTTGAACAGCATTTCGCAATTAGGAGATACCTGCACACCCTCCCAGGCGCACTTTTCCCTTTTTCGGCGTCGCTGGTTTGAAACAAAAAGGTTAGATTTGATTGATTTCGCGACTTCGGCCGAGCGAAGAAACACTCCTGGGTTCATTTGGAGCGTTTGTGTGTCGCGTTCGGTGCTTTGTTGGTGTTTGTTTGGGTCGGAAACTGGTTTCTGGGAGATTCTTGGAGTGCAGCTGGGAAGAAGGAGTTCATTATGGGTGTAGTTTGTCTTTGATGGCAAGTGCTGGTTCCGCTAGGACACGAGGAAGCCATGTTTAGGGGAATGAGGGATGGGAGGAAGAAGAAAGAGGGCAGAAGGGTTTTGGAAGAGCTGGAAACTGGATGCACTCGACGAAGGTGGACGCGGAAAGGCCTTTTGAGTCAGATGTTTTGGTGTTTTTGTCATTTTGCCCTTTTGATTAAACCACGCTTTTTTGAACCCGCGTTGGAGTCATGAATACACTTGCAGGAGGTGGCAGAAACGGTTCCAGGAATAGCGATGTCCTCTGAGTAGCACTGGGTATTTTGGGATTCCGGAAATTGGGTTCTGGAAGATTCTTTTGGGAATTCGAGATTTCTGTTTTAAACGTCTTTGAGTCGCTGACCATTATTCCCACGACCTCTTCCCCTCCGCTCCTCTCCAGATGGATCTCCGATCTTTCTCTTGACCATTTCACGTTCCCAAGAATCTCCAAATTCTCACAATTTCCGCAATTCCTTCGCAAATTAGGCAAATCGAGGTCTCTCCCCACTTCCTCCTCATTCTTCCTCTGCTCCGCGATCCCTTAATTTCTTCTTCTCGGGCCATAAACGCGCGCTTAATTTATTTGCAGATGCAGAATCGCATTTCGCGATTTCGGAACCGCCGCGGCTTCACGTGACGCCTCGGGCTCGCTTGTTTTCTCTCCGCCGCCGCCACCAAACGGGTATTTAGCATCATTATCATCGTCGTCCAATGAGGGACCAAATGTGGATTAGTTCCAGCGTCCGACGCGCCGTGCAATCGCGTGGATCAAGACGCCGCGGCGGAGTCCAAAACATCCCAAAAAGCCGCAAGGCGGCTGGAATTCTCCTCTCGCTCGCCGCGCTTCGAGTGTTTCAGGTGCACAAACGCTCTAATTGCGAGGCGCGCGGAATGCATGACTTCACCCTTAAACCGCGGCCGTAGCCGCGTCCTTCGCTCCTTGGGGCGAGTTTGTGTTTCACGCGTGCGCGCGCCGCTTTTTGGTTTCGGGCGACGTGCGCCTCGCGAGATCCGTTTGCAGGTCGAGCGAAGAAACTGCAGATCTCTGAACGGCTCCCGGACCTGACTCAAGTGATGCGTGGCCTGCACCTCGACGCCTTTTTGGCGTACTCAGTGTTATTGTTATCTGGCGAGAGAGATCGGCGGCTGCTCGGAGTTTCTTGTTTTTAATTGATTTCGTCGTTTGTGGGAAGTGCATCTCTTAGAGATCACTTAGGAGACGACGGGGCGCCTTTTAGGGAGTGAGTGGTGGTGTGAATTTTGGGAAATGTGGCGGCGGAGACGAGAATGGGCCTGTTGCCTGGATCTGTCCAGGCAATGTGGGTTTCGTAGATGACACAGCTGGCGAGGACGGCGGTGGGAAACGACGTTCTGATCTGCAAACGCCAAATTAGATCAGTTTTCCGCGTTGTCCGACTTGGAACCGTCTGACTGCCGAGGAAAACTTGTTTCAGGGATAAGTGGCCACGTTTTGCGGTACAATCGATCCCAACTCTTTCTCCCAGTCCCATCGATCGTCCAGTACGATGTTCAGACCCTCGGGATCGCCCATTTTTGGCCTCCCCCAAAGAATTCCCAGACTTTGAACTTCTGAATATTCAACAAAAGCCCATCCATTTCGAAACAATCGGTGGTTTTTGAACTTTTCCCCTGGTCCCCTTATTGGATTCAGGCGGCGGAGGTGTTTCGCTTAAACGGAAT
>KN166996.1:27809-44430 GCA_000757745.1 Steinernema scapterisci | reverse complement strand
CTTATGGCACAGGCGGATTCTGACACAAGCTGACACAGGTGGATTCTGGGAATTAATAAGTTTGGTGCAGGCGGATTTTAGCGTATGCGGGTTCTGACGCAGGCGGAATCTGAACATTGAGGATTTTGACGTAGTTGAGGTTGGGTGGAGGTGGATTCTGATGCGTGCTGACACAGGCGGAAAAATTCCCAGAATCCACCTGTGTCAGCTTGTGTCAGAATCCGCCTGTGCCATAAGCCTTAGCCTAAACATCCTATCTAATACCTTGACCGCGTACCAGAGGGTACTTGATTATCGATTTTTTGACGCTTCTTCCTCATCCTTCCCCATTCTTCCCAATCCTTCTTCCCCATCAGATCAAGTTAGAGATTAACTGTTCACTGGATGCCAAAGCTATGGAAGCCTCCAAAAGAGTCTTTCAAAAGAAGCGATCTGGAAAAAAAGTTAATGAATCTGAGCAAGAATCACTTAGAATCGCTCTTGAACAGCTGGAATGTTGAGGAGACCCAAGCTGAAAGTGGTGAAATTAGGTCTACTTATTGTAAAACAGGTCTTAGAGTTTCGAGAACGGGTTTGAAGATGTTTGGCTTTGTGCAGGTAAGAGGGAATCCTGGAGAACAGAAGTTTGAGGTTCGTAGACCGCGTAGACCTATAGATCAATTTATTCATGGGTCAGGACGTTAAAATTAACATTGAAAAAAAGCACGTTGCAGAGGAATTCTGGGAGGTGAGGAGTTCCGCTGAGGCTGAGGAGTTCCACGGCACTGTGTATTCCTTCCAGCTTGACAAGTCTGAATCAATTCAATAGACTAATTTCTACGCTTAAAGATCGACCAACTCCATTGATCGTTTTGCTTATGCTTTTCTTAAAAGTGATCCAAGGACTTTTGTTGTCGCGTTGAAAGCCAATCTCGGTTAGACTCTCCACCAATTTTCCGCTTTTCTCTAAATCCACCATTTCGCCTTGTTTCCAAGATTCTACTAGTTTCTTCGTAAAGTCGTAAGTCCCATAAATGACGGTAACAGTCTTTAGGAGTTCATTCTCGAATAGATGGTATTCGATGACGTCTTGAGGACAGCTTGGTAATATTATGACATGTGGAGTCGGCACTTTAAACAGAAATTGTGGAATATTAGAAGTCGAAGGATGTGTGACTAACACTGTTGCTTCAATGGGCATCGACTTGAGAACAGTTTGCACTTCCTTGATTTTCGAGTCGTCATTGACTACATCTCCTTGTTTGAAATAGGAGAGCGTGTAAGAAAATATTCTTGAGTAGGAATCCACGCTTTTCAACAAGTCTTTGAAAGGAATAGCTTCACTTGAACCAAGTTTCTTGTACTTTGTTGTTATCTGAGCACCTCGGAATTCGAAACGCACCTTGTAGTAGCTTCGCTTGGAAACATGAGATTGGCGGACGGCATTCCAGAGACTTCCCTGTTCTCGACCCGCAAGATCATCCAGGGAATCTCGGGAGAAGAGGTGGACGACGGAGTCGGCGAAGGCGTATGGGATTTGATTCATGGTGGGCTTGTCCATGAGATTTGTTTGGCTTCGGAGTTTGGCTTCGTTTATAGTGTTTGGGTGAGAAGCGGAGCATCGCATTTTTGGCCGTGCATGGCTTTTTTGTTTTGAGGCCTTTGACTGCTCTCGAACCGTGAAAAGCCTAGAATCCGCTCGGCCCTGAATCCGCCTGTGTCAGCACGCATCGGCATTCGCCTGCACCCAACCTCAAGGTATTCTTTAGATCCCATGAGCCTCAACCAAGTCTTTATTTACTCAAAACCAATACGCAGATGCTTCATCATAAAACGAGAAAACCACAAAGCACAATGATCGCTCCACACCTTCTACCACCTTGCTTAAATCCTGCTTCAAGTGCACAAAGCAGCCATCTGTGCGCGTAAACCCTATCTCCGTTAAACTCTCCACAGATTTGCCGCTTTCCTTTAAATCTACCAATTCGCCTTGTTTCCAAGATCCCACGAGGTTTGCCATAAGGTCGTAAGTTCCGTTTAGTACTTCGAGAATCCTTAAACACTGGTTTTGGAAGAGATGGTATTCGAAGATCTCAGGAAACGGGGTGTAACTCAGATTGGCTATGAAGGCAGGCACTTTCCAGAGGAATTCCGGGACGGCAGAATTTTCCGGAGAGGCAATTACGAAAGTGGCGTCTTCTACGGGGACCAGTTTCAGCAAAGCTTGAATCCGTTCGGCTTTAAGGTCGTCGATGAGTGGCGTCCCTTCGGCTTCAAGTTCGTATTATTCAAGCTTGATCCTGGCAGGAGCCAAGCCTGCTCCAGCTTGACATCTTCTGCCCGATCCTAACTTGGCCCTGAAGCCTAGACCTCCCCTCCAACCTTAGAATACCTTATCATTTATCCAAAATATAATTCTCATCCACAATTCTTCTAAACATGGCTTAAATACACTCCGTCAGCCCCTCTTGACCCTTCCCCAGATCTCAGACCTCCCTTGGCTCAATCCTCCTGCCAATCATAGGGATCATCCATCTTCAATCCGTTGTTTTTGATCGCGTGCTGCAGCAACTCTTTGATGAATTTATGGTCTGGCTGGTTGAAGTACTTGAGTCCGTCCACGTATTTCAGGATTCTGTGAAACTCCATCTAAATTTGGAGACTGTAGGATGGATTGGGTTACGGTAAGATACCCGAGGACAGTATTCGAGAAGCCTGTAGAGACCTTCGTTGTGCCTGCATTCTTCCTTGAGTCGTTGGACCATGTCACGCTCGTTCTTACGGTACACGCTCCAGGGGAGGCTGCCTGGAAAGAGGGGAATGAGGTCGTGTCAGGCTGAGGACTACGGTAGGTTAGGTTACGGTAGATACGGTAAAACCCCCACCTGTCATCATCTCGATCACCATGTAAAGCCAGCTCTCGATATCATCCTTAGGCGACTGTTCCTTCTCATAGTGCGCAGCCAAAGACGCATATCTCGTGGTCCCCCGGAACTGCACAGAGTCCCTCGGCGCCTTGATCTGGTTGTCTGAGTCTCGGTAATGCCTGCAGAGTCCAAAATCCAAAAGATAAATTTGAATTTCGCCGTTGTTTTCCTTAACAGCGAAATTCGAAGCCTGAATTGGGGTTACTGTAGGTACGGGGATACGGTGTGCAGGCTTACCTTGACGTCTCTGTGGATATACCCGATAGAGTGAAGCTCTTCCAGGGCTTCTAAGGTCTGAAGAGCCAAGCGCAGGGAAGTGGTGGGGGAGAAGCGTTGCTCGACGAAGGAGAGACGGAGTTTGAAGAGGTTGTCGCCGAGCTGGAAGGGGGAGACTTAGGGTCAGGTTTGGGGATTTTGGGTCTTGGGATCAAGGCTGTTAGATTGCAGGACGTACCTTGGTCATGACTATAAACTTGAAATGTCCGTCGATCTTCCCACGGTCAACCAAAGTCGGAAAATGAGTGCAGCGCATCTTAGCCGCCTCCTTCATCACGTTCCATTCTGTGTGCAGGCCATGGAAATGCAGGTCACAGACTTCGAGTTTGGCGGCGTAGGATTTGCCGTCGGTTTTGCGGAGGACCTGGAACCCTTTGGATTTAGAATGTCACAAAAATTAGAGGATTTGGACGCCTGCACCAACCTCATAAACAGCTCCATATCTCCCGGGCGAAAGCTTATGCCCGACGGCAAACTTGAACTGCTGTCCCTGGATCATGTTGTTCGTGTCGGGGAGCCGGTCTTCGACCAAAGAATTGTTGCTTGAGTCATCGCGGTCGTGTTCCTCTGACATCTGCAACGAGTCCCAGTTTTTGTGTGCAGGCACAAAACGGCGCAAAACGGCGTCGGCGGTGGACTTATTGATGAGGCGTTCACCCCTCAGCGGCGGGGAAACAAGGGCAAGACTGATGGGCCAACCTGGGGAGAAGGCAAAGCCAAGATTCTCCCGGAAACGCGGTCGCCGGAACAACAAGAATGTGAGAATGGCATAAAACATGTGCAGGCGTGTGCAGGCGAGCAGGACAGGGCGGTCGTTAAATTAGGCCAGGACATGATTGTCAACATCTGGTCTCAACTGCCTAATTGCTTGAGGCTGGGCTTACGGTAGATACTAAAAACGCGTTTTATGGAAGCATCTTGGTGCAGGCGAGATTCGGGTCCCACCACGCTTTACCCTGAATACGTATTCTAAGCGCTTAAATCTCAGTTTTCAGGCAACAGCTGACCTTGTTTTCCAATCCACGTCAAACTAAAATTTTCTGGACTTTTTTGTGCGCAGCTGCCTCAGTTTTGAAACACTCAGGCCTAAGATCAGCCCCAAAGTTGACAGGTCCAGGTCCAACAACCTATAGATCAACTCAGGATCCATGATCTAAACATAGAATTGAGCAACTGTGGTGATGAGGGGTAAACAGGAGACTATATATTTTTGAGGCTTTGGGTTTACGTTTGCACTTTGTGTTGATGATCTTAGAGGACATCAATTTAGTGACGAAAATTAGCTGTTTTGGGTCCTACGAGGCTATAAATCAGGGCGTGTGGGGTTAAGACAAGGAAGAGCAGGAATTAAGGTAAAATTGGGGATATTGGAAAGTTGATTTTAGGCCGAAAAGCAGCTTTAAAATAGGGTAGCTAAGAAAGTTGGGTCCCGACACGAAGCCCTGAATAGGCGCACTAGAGATTTGGCCTTAAAACCGACTTTTCAAGCTTCAAACTTTTAAAACTAACTTTTAACTAATTTACTAATTGTTGACCTTAAGACATCAATGAAAAAATGAGCTGGGTCCCGACACGAAAACTAAAGTCTTCAGCGTAGATTTTGCGCTAAGCTTGAATCTAAGTTTTTAACAAATTTCGAGCTAAGGATTTGGGTCTAAGCTGCTGAGAAGCGTCTTCTCTAGCCTCTAGCAAGTCTCCTAAGCTGCTGTTTACCTAAGCAGACTACAAATGCAGGCTTGCGACAAATGCTCCCTTGTCATTTCATAAATCACGACATCCTCTAGTCAAAACATTGGAAACATTTGGCGCCACCAGATGTGCGCCAAGCCATAAACACAAAAAAATGACCCTTGGATTTGGGGGATGACACAGCTTCCCAGCTGTCAGGTTCTGGTCCTAAAGATGAGCTTAAAGTCTGGACTTACCAAGCTAGAATTCTGACCCATAGACCCACCGTCAACAGACCCAACGGTCACTAGACGCCAAACAACGTACGACAACCCTCACCCACACACCCAAAAACCCCTTCCGTTTCGCGTAAAACAGACCCGGAATTCAAGTCCGCGCAGATTGACAACCCGAGATTTGGGGGACAAACAGACTACGGGGCTGCGTTTTTTCAGCTCTTGACGGACGCGCGCTAAGTCAACAGAGATATGCCGACTTGGATCTACGTCGCCTGCACCTAACCTAACAACCCTTAAATAACCAAATCCAACAGCCTACAGCCTTAGAACTGCAATCCAACTTAAGACAGGACATCACAGATCCCCAACCAGCCCAAGCTTACCCCGAAGCTTGAGTCGACCCCCGAACAAGCCCAAAACCCTCCACCCAAACCCCATAAATCCCCCAGATCTTTGAAAAATCGCGGCAAAACCGGCTGCCCCAAACAACCTCCTCCCGAAGAGGTGCCCCCTGCAACCCATCGGGATCAGCTGTTGGAGACACAACAGAGCAACAGCAGCAGCAGAGGCGTTCGTTCTCCTCCTTTAGAGCTAAAAAACAAAAATTGAAGTCGGCCGCGAGAGGGAGGCAATTAATGCCCGGCGTTCTCTGTCGCCCGGGATGATCACAACACCCTGTCATCGTTTGCGGGTTCTCAGGAACGACAACGAAGACAACGACGGATGGGAACCCAGCACCCGGGAATAACACCCAAGGCCAACGGGGAGCGGTCGGTTGACAGCAGCTGCTGTCAAGCGGTGATATCCACACACAAACAGTGCAATTATGTATTACGTCTTGGGTCACGGGTTCGGTTTTAGGGGGTGTAATGCTTGGGAGGGTTGGGATATCTTGGGATTTGGGGTGGTTTTGAGCGCTCAGGGGGAGGCTTGAATAAGGCTTAGGGTGACTAAGGGTAACTTGGACAGGCTTGGACACCCCCGATCCATCAAATTCTACTAACGTCTGGTAGACACGTCTTAAAACATGTTTTTGGTCTTAGCTTCTCCAGAAGCTTCCCAGATTTGGATTGACAAGAGACTCGAGGGAGCCTCTGGAGAAGAGGTGGATGACAAAGTCGAAGGCGACGGGGACGAACGGCGTGTTCAGGTGTGACAAGGCGCGTCGGATTCGCATGAATTCAGCTCAGCATCCTTTAGGAATGCGACGCTCTTCACACCCGACCGCTATAAATGAATCCACCTCTCCGACCTTAGCCAAACCCACCATGGAATACGTCCCGTTCGCCTTCATCGACTCAGTCCTCCACCTCTTCTCCCGACCTTCCCTCGATCATCTTGCCGACCCAAATCTAGGAAGCCTCTGGGGAACCTTCGTCCATAAACATGCTTCCAGTCGAGTCTACTACAAGGTTGAGGTCGGAATCAATGCCTGGGGAATGAGCGTGACACTCAGGAAGGTCGGCGCGGACAATGTCCTTCGCATAGCAGACGCGATAAAGAACGTAAATTCCTATTCAAGGATACTTCTATACAGCGTCGCAATTGAAGCCGAACGGAAGCCAGATATTGACAATTCTGAAGGCGAAGAGCTTCAGAAACTGCTCAAATTAATGCCGATAGAAAACTCAGTTTTCGGCGCACCGAAACTGGCTGACATTCCAGAGTTTATCTGGAAAGTTCCTGCCGTTAATCCTTGTTTTTGTGGCCCTTTTCCTGCCGACGTGTTCAGATACCATCTATTTGAAAACGAGCGCTCAAAAGTTCTCACTGTTCATAATGGATCCTGCGATCTTATGAAGAACCTCGAGATGTCTTGGAAGCAAGGCGAGATGCTGGACTTAGAGACAAGCGCTGGATCATTCGACGACTTAACCAAAATCGGGTTCCAGCAGATTGATTGTGTGTATGTAGGTTTGAGGCTCTTCAGGAAGAGCTTAACTCAGATGAGAGATGGCTTTAAGCAATCTTTGAGTTTGGAAGTTGTATGAGATACATATGAAGAATACATCATTCGTTGAAGTGTGTTTGGTGTAATGGCTAAGGCGTTCGCCTATGGAGCGGGAGGCCGAGGGTTCGACCCCCGGTCTGCAACTTTAATTTTTGCCAAGCGATATTAAAAAATAGATTTTTTTATCTTTGTGTTTGGAAGTTTTAAGATCTTCGCATCTCACAAATCAGGGCTTAGGTGTCCTTTTAGAACAGTTCAAACATATACTTGGCGCTTCAAGTGTCCAAATCACAGAGAAACTACAAAATAGCGCTAACTTAGACTCAACTTTCGTGTGTTGTCAGCGATTTAGATCACCGCTAAGGAGATGTTTATGGTTTTGACGCATTCATTAGATTTCAGGCTGAATTCTGGCTCAATTTGCTGTTCACGCTTTGAAATTGATAAAAGATGCGCCTAAAATGATATACGCTTGTAACGAGTGTTTAAGTATGACCTGCGTGGTGTAGTGGTAAAAGCATTCGCCTACCGTGCGAAAGGTCAATGGTTCGACTCCGGTCTGCGGCTCTTCTTTTTGCCGATTTATATTTTTATTAACAGTTTTTAAAATTCCGCAACGCGTTTAAAAATTCCGCCAAACAGTAGAGATTCCGCAACACATTTGAAAATTCCGCAACACAAAAAAATTCCGCGTGTAAAGCGTGTTGCGGAATTTTTAAGTACGTTGCGGAATTTTTAAGTACGTTGCGGAATTTTTAATTGCGTTGCGGAATTTTAAGCACGTTGCGGAATTTTTTAACGTGTTGCGAAA
Source organism: Steinernema scapterisci (assembly GCA_000757745.1). Classification (NCBI taxonomy): domain Eukaryota; kingdom Metazoa; phylum Nematoda; class Chromadorea; order Rhabditida; family Steinernematidae; genus Steinernema; species Steinernema scapterisci. The sequence goes on along the minus strand of KN166996.1, from coordinate 36,579 downwards.
TTTTTTAACGTGTTGCGGAATTTTTCAACGCGTTGCGGAATTTTTTAACGCGTTGCGGAATTCTAAATTGCGTTGCGGAATTAAAGAGATTAAAAAACTTAGCAAAAATTAAAGCCGCTAACCGGAATTGAACTCTTGAACTTCTGTGCAGTAGGCAAGCGCCTTTACCACTGTACCATAGAGGTCACAAGTTTTTAGGCCTTTCGATCGTATATCATCTTAAGCGCGTCCAAGTCTTGAGCGCGGTTCGCAAAAACGAGGCTTCAAAACATCAAATCTGTCTTGAATGCACCCACGAATCTCTTTGGCGGCTAACTACTGGGCCTAACGGAACCCATGTTTCCCTTCTATCTGCTCCTTAGAGTCTCGCCAGACCTTACATAACCAAAATACCTCGAGACTGCCGCTCTTAATGTTGTTTTCCTATTCTTGTCATAACAACCGACCTCAAAAGTGATCCAAAAACGTCAGAAATCTTCAGAAAATCACGATTTCCGCATATCGCAGCATTAAGAACCAGTTCTGACTTTTACCAGTGACGCAGAACGGCGTTATAAAAAATTCTCTCGTCTCCAAAATCAGCGAAGAACAACTTTTCGTCATGTTCAAGTCTGTCGCTCTTCTCCTCTGTCTGTGCCTCTCCTGGTCTTTGGCCCAAGACCCGGCTGTGGATATGGCCAATAACCTGTACAACTCTTTCACCAATTTCTTCACAATTGGGGAACTGGTAAAAGTAGGTTTCGGCTCTAACTCAGGTATTACGAGGATTGGTTATAGGTAGAAAACGCCATCGCTGCTCAGCTATGCCAAGGTGTCACAGCTCAACAGATCCACGCTAGTAAGACTTCTCAATCCTGACCCTGTAAAAGTAGACTTCTAGACCTGATTTCCATAATTACCCAAAATGTGGATGGCCAGAAATCTTTCAAGGCTCTCGAAATCGCCTCAAAACTCAAAAAAGACCTGGGCGAAGACTACGACAGGGTCCACGCTGCTGTTGATCAGGTTAATGATGTCTACATGGCGCCGTTGATTGCTAGCGTAAGGGTCTAAGTTGTCATAAGAACGGTAAAATGTGACGATTCCAGGCAAAGCAACAATGCGGAAACGGGATTCCGGTCGTCATCCAAACTGCCAACTCCTACCTGACTCCAAACTTCCTCCAAGGCCTCATGGTTCAGGTCAAGCAACGTATCAATCAGGTCTCTCCGGGCGACTGGGATACTATAGTCAACGATCTGGGCGGGTTTATCTACTTTGATCGATATGTATGAGGCACGAAAGTGGGTCTACAGATAAACCAGGTATTGGAATCTAAGAGACGGATGTGGAGTGTTCGTTCCTCAGGACTTCATAGTCTGATTTCGTACTTCGCGCCCCTACCGTAGCCGAATATGTAAATAGTTTCAGGCTTAACGCAAGAGGAGACGGCTGGGGACTAGCATTCTGTCGGCAGTAACGTTAACGGGGGCTCCCACCGCGCAAACTTGAATCACAATCCTGCCCTCAATCTGGGGTCCAAAACCTACATATTCAAGTTCCGCAACCATAGAAAACGTGGTAACAGATGAACGCGAAAGTCCGCTGGAGCGAAAATTGCCAAATTTTGCATTGGGGGCCTTGTTCAATTGCCAAAATTCAGCAACCTAACAGCATGGCTTTTGGACCTGGGCTGGAGCAGATGCGATGCTCTGCTTCACACCTAAACACTATAAATAGATCCCACTCTCCAAGATTGAACAAGCCAACCATGAACCAAGTCCCATTCGCCTTTGTCGACTCCGTCGCCCACCTCTTCTCCAAAGAAACCCTCGGAGCATTTCCGGACCTGAATCCCAGCTTATGGAAAGCCGTCAGCCGATCTCATGCTTCCAAGCGGGTTTACTACGCCGTCTACGTCGCTTTCCACGTCACAGGGATGACAACGTCGTACTGGGAAATAGGTTCATTAAACTACATTCCTTTCACGGACCTCTTGAAAAGGGTGAATTCCTACTCAAGAATAGGTTTTTGCACGGTCGAAGTTTCTACAAAGCAAACGCCAGATATTGATGACTTAGAAGCCAAACAAATCCAAGTAGTGCTTAACATGATGCCCGTGGAAGTATTAAGATTTCTCTCTTTTCAAACCAACGTTTTACCAGATTTCCTTTTCAAAGTACCGACTGCACGTGTTAAACTATACCCGGAAATTGGTCGAGACGTCATCCGATACCATCTCCTCGAAAATGAGGTTTTGAAGGAAATCACTGTATCAGATTCAACCTACGACTTCATGAAGAATCTCGCGGACTCCTGGGAACAAGGCGAAATGGTGGATCTAGAGGAAAGCGGTAAAGCTTTGGAGAGTTTAACCGATATTGGCTTTGAACGCGCGGATGGGAAAAGGTGCGTAGCTTTCAGGAAAAGCATAAGCAAACTGATCAATGGGGTTAATCGAATTTTGACTTTTGAGACTGTTAAATTTTAGTAAATGAAATAAAACGCCTAGCAGCCCGCATTTGATAGCTATGGAACCTGTAAGAGCTTCCAATACAGCTTTCCAAGAGTTCTAAGTTCAAGACGAGAGCTTTGACAGGTTTAAGGTTCATGTCGGAAGACTAGTTTAGAGCTTTCGAGTCTCCGACGTTGATTTAAACCAATGCTAAGGTCAAAAGCGATGCTTCCTTCCAACGACATCCATATAAGACCCAAAATCATGATTCCAAGACACCCCCTCACCCGACACCCGCTATGGACCAAGTCCCGTTCGCCTTCGTCGACTCCGTCGCCCATCACTTCTCCCAAGACTTCCTAGAAACTCTTTCCAGCCTGAGCCTTGGTTACTGGACCAACATCCATCAAATTCATGCTTGCAAGCGTGTCGACTACAACCTAAGGGTCAAAATTGACCACAGGGGATTAATAGTTAAGATTAGGAAATGCCCTTCAGGGGACAAAGTTCCTATCGAGGATCTCCTAAAGGGAGCGAATCCCTATTCCAGGATCTGCTTATACAGGATCGGAGTCTACACAACAGAAGCGGTCATTGATAAGCTGAAATTGAAGCAAGTCGAAGCTTTGCTCAGACTGATACCTATAGAGAAAACCGGCTTCTATTCTCCGCCTCGTGAAGCTCCAGATTTCTTCTTCAAAGTGCCTACTTCCACCTTCTACTTGCTCACCGTCTGTCCTCCGGATATCCTCAAGTACCAGTTGTTCGAAAACGAGCGTTTGGAAGAGCTTCTAATCTATCGTGGAAGCTACGATTTCGCTAAGAACCTGATGGAATCTTGGGAACAAGGCGAAATCCTGGACTTTGAAGATAGTGGTAAATCAGTGGATGAGTTGTCCGAGATCGGGTTTGAACGTGAGGATGAGGACGGATGCATGTTTCTAAAGAGGAAGTTAAGGAAGAAGGCAAATGGGGTTGAGCGATTTTTGAGGTTTAAGGTTTTTGTTAAGGCACTTAAATAAAGTTCTGAGCTTGCGAGCTTCGCAAACACTGGATAAAAGGCTTCTCCGCAATTTTACTCATCCTTCATCCTGTAAAAGTAGACTTCCAGAGTGTGCCTCTCCTGGTCTTTGGCCCAAGACCCGGCTGTGGATATGGCTAATAACCAAATTCATCATCATTGGGGGACTGGTAAAAGTAGGTTTCGGTTCTAACCCAGAAATGAATACAAGTAGAAAACACCATTGCAAAGAGCGCTGAAGCCATTCAGGATTCCGGTCTTCTCGCACGCTTCGCAGAGATCGTAATCCTGGCACCCGGAGCACTTGAAGCGGATGCCCACGATGGCGACGTCACAGTTGTCGCTATCGTAGGACGTAGGACACAAATGCGATGTGTCAAATAGGGATGCGCTCCTTGACAGTTCTGTTAATTTAAACAAGCTACAAACGCAAAAAGTCCTAAGCCCCAAAGTCTTCATTTCTAATTCTACCAGGCTGAGCTATGTCTCCAACTTTCGGTAAGTCGAGTTCAGCCATGAAGCATATACATAGTGTGATTCGGTTGTTTCAGAAAGATATTAGAGTTTAGGTCACCGGACACTTATGTACACCCTCAACAGCCATCGTTGCTCGCCCATAACTTCGCGGATAACCCTCAGAACCGCCAGAACTTCGCCGCGAACTCACATTACCCGCAGGACTTCCGGTATCATCAGTCCGGCCACCAGCAAAGTCCTAAAGTGTTCCATCTTTATTTTGTCACTGTAGCAGGAGAAACTGTTTTTGGAGGATTGGATGGACCACAACCAGTCTGCCTACGTCGCCCCTCAGAACAATCAGCTTGCCTACTCTTACAACCAGGTCGCCGGGCCTGTCCGGATGATATGGATGAGCAGGAGCTGAAGCATTCATGACGGCAGACGAGGGTTATGAAAAACCCTAGGTTTCCGGCGTCCTTTATATACCGTCAATCCCAAACAACTTTTTCTGAGTTTACGACTCGTCGCCATGTTTCCAAACCCGCTCTTGCATAATCATAATTGCGCCGTCGGCGCGCCATCTCTTCGCCAAATCGTGCGCGCTGTAAAGTGTCTAGTCGACAGACAAAGATTACCTTATTTAGCGATTCTTTGTGGCCTGGAAGAAGCATATGGATCGAGTTAAGGATGGGGCCGGAGAAAGGAGAGATGGTGCCTCCTTTGGCATTCGATCTCTTTTACGAACATGGAGACTGTTGCGCTTATGACTCTTGGCTTTGCCGGCTCGCCGTGCCTAAACGGTGGAGACTGCACTACCGACTTGGAAGGCAACCGGAGCTGCTGGTGACCCGAGCCGTTTTCCCGAACATCACTCGCCTCGAGATGGAGCTCGCATCCTTGCAATGTTCCCTGTCGGAGACGGAGTGTGAACTTGCGAAGCTGATCATCTTCTGCGAGAATTCCCCCCTGAACGTCTCCTCGCCGGCTGATCTGGAGCTGCTTCCCGAGGCCGTTCGCGGCGAATGTGAGGGCCCCAGCGGGCTTTTGGTCGGCGTCCTGATCTTCCTGTCCCTCAGCGGTGGCCTCTTTTGGTCGTGCTTGGCCACGCAGCTCCTGGGGGGCTGCCTACGCCTGGCGGAAGCGGAAGCTGCAGGAGGCTCAGAAGCGGAAGGTCGACGCGGAAGCTGAAGCGGCTTATGCCAGCCAGATGGTGGAGATTCTGGCCCATCCGCAGCAGGAGAGATCCTCGGCGGTGTGAAGTAAGGAGAGAAGCATAAGGATGGGGGGAAAGAAGGGATATTCGTTTTACTATGAGATTTACATATATGCCCAGTTACTATATACAGAGATTATGCCGCACCAAAGGTGTCAAGCACAAAGAGAAAGGTCGTCACATGTCTCCTTCACATGTGCGTCCCATATGACTTCAGCCAGTCGGTCCCAACTACGGTGGAGGTATCGAATGTCTTTTCGATCCACCGGGCAGTTGAAGTTGAAAACGTTGTTTCCAAATCCTAGTTGCCAGATCATTTCCGGAGCTGGGCCGAAGATACGGTCCCAATTCTCGAGAAGGTCCAGGATTGTGCGGAAATTCAGTGTCCGCCAGGAGAGCTCGTCCTGTGCCTGAGTGAGGGCTTGTGCGTCGAGGTGACCTTGAAGCGTCTCTGTGACCGAAGAAATGTGTTCTTTGATCAAGATGTGGAGCTCTTGTATGACGTCCATTCTAGTATTTGAGGATATCTTGTTTGGTACTTGTTATTAAGAGCCTGATTGAGTGAGAACAACGGTGTCACTGTAACTGTTTTCGGAGGATTGGTAGTGAGGCTGTGTATCACTGTCGTCGTAGACTCGTTAAGAACATAGCAAAGGTCATAGAGCCTGTGGAAGCTAATTCACCACTGTGTAGCTGTCGACGATCAAAACGGTGTCATCGGAATCGCAGGTAGTCGAAGGAATTGAGTTCAGAGGCTCGTTGGTTCCCTATGTCTGTCTCACTGTTGTCGCAGGCTTGTGAGGCTGGCGAAGGGTTGTTAGGATGTTGTTTGTAACCTGTTTCAGGCGTGCCTTGAGGATAGCCAAGGTCATCGGGATCGTGGATAGCCTGAGAAACTGGTCTTGAAGGGCCGTTGGTTTGCCTATGTGGGTCTACAGACAAACCAGTCCTTGGAATCTAGGTAGTTCACGGCTGTGTAAGCGGATGTGGAGGTCTCAGGCTTAACGTAAGAGAAGACGGTCGGGAACTAGCATTCTGTCGACAGTAACGTTAACCGGGGCTCCCACCGCAGACGTAGTGAGAACAAGGATCTTCGGCAGCCTGCGACGCACTGTTTCGCACCTAAACACTATAAATAGGACCGTTTCGCAGCTTTTGCCAACCCCCACCATGGACCAAGTCCCATTCGCTTTTGCCGACTCCGTCGTCCACCTCTTTCCCAAGCAATCCATCGGACTCTTCTCAAACCTAGGCCTTGGCCCCTGGGAGGATGCCAGCCAAGTCCACGTCCGCAAGCGAGACAACTACGGGTTATTAGTCGAAACTGAAAATGGCAAAATACTCGCAACAAGAATTCAGAAATTCGGTCAAAGTGGCTATCTTTCCTTTGAAGACTTGATTCCAAGCGTCAATTCCTACTCTCGCATCTCGGCGTACAGAATCAGTGATAAGAGAGGACAAAATCGAGTTGCCGACGATCTGGACTTCAGCCAACAGATTCAAGCTTTCCTTGAGGTGGTGCCTACGGAACATGGAGTTTTCGATATACCCTCTAGTGGAACTGGAACTGTGCCAGACTTTCTCTGGAAGGTGCCTTCACTTTACGCTCGTTTCTCTACGTCATGTCATCCGGACGTGTGGAAATACCATTTGTTTGAGAACGAGTGTCTTAAGCTTCTTAGAGTTAACAAACCGACGTATGATTTTATGAAACGTCTCGTGGAATCTTGGGAAAACGGCGAACTTCTGGAATCAGAAGAAAGTGGTAAATCGGTGGACGAATTGACGAATATTGGATTCAGGCGTGAAGATTTTGGCTCGTACGTTAGACTCACGAAGAACTTGAGCAAAACCGTAAATGGAGTGGAGAGATCTGTGTGTATAGAGACGATTTTGTGAAGTTAAGACTACAATAAGGTGTTTGAGTGTTAATCAATAAACGTTGTTATTAGTATTTTTTGTAACCTGGCACAATTGAAACATACCGTCAAGCACAGGTACACTTAGCACTCTCGAAAGAGATCCAGCATCCTGCAACGGCAAGTCCAAAATCAGATGCGATGCTTCGTTTCACACCTAAGGACTGTAAATAAGACTAAGGTTTCTGAGCTTCGACAAGCCCACCATGGATCAAGTCCCGTTCGCCTTCGTCGACTCCGTCGCCCACCACTTCTCCCAAGACTGCTTACCCAGTATTTCGAATCTAAGCCAGGGTCACTGGAAAAGCATCAGCCAAGTTCATTCTTCAAAGAGGGTCTACTATATCTTAAAAGTCAATTTCGATCACAGGGGATTCATAATCAAAATTAACAGTTCCGGTTCGAGGACCGAAATTCCTATCGAAGATGTCCTGAAAGGTGCGAATCCTTATTCCAGGATCCGCGTATACAGAATCGGAAGGTATACAAGGGAAGAACCGGTAGTTGACGAGCTGAGAGCGAAGCAAATCCAGGCTTTGCTAAGACTGATGCCCATAGATGTAACGTATTTTCATCGATGTGTTCGTGGGATTCCTGATTTCTTCCTCACAATACCCACTTCCAAGGTCTACTTGTTCATGTTCTGTTCTCGGGTTGTCCTCAAATACCATCTGTTCGAGAACCAGCGCTTGAAGGAACTTTTGGTATATCATGGGACCTATGATTTCACGAAGAACCTGATGGAATCTTGGGAACAAGGTCAAATGGTCGATTTAGAGAACAGCGGGAAATCGATTGAGAGTCTAGCCGAGATTGGCTTTCAACGCGAAAACAAAAGTGCTTGGAACACTTTTAAGAAAAGCATAGGCAAAACGATCAATGGAGTTGATCGGTCTTTAAGCCTAGAGAGCTTGTTCCGTTGAATTGATTCAGATTGTCAAACTGGAAGGAATGCATAGTGCAGTGGAACTCCTCATCCTCAGCAGAACTCCTCAGCTCCCAGAAATCCTCTGGAAAGTGCGTCTTTTCAATGTTAACTTTAACGTCCTGACTTATCAATAAATTGTCTATAGATCTAAGCAGTCATGCTTAGCATTGGCCTTCCCATATCCAAGATTAGCCTTCCCATACTCTGAGGGTTCCAGCTTGATTTAAGGCTTTCTCGCAATATCAAGTTCCGTATCTCGCGAAACAAGCCGATTTAGAGTGTTTTAAGTGCTGTTTTTGAGCTTCTCACGGTTCTAGAGCAGTCTAAAGCCTCAAAACGAAAAAGCCATGCATGGTCAATTATGCGATGCTCCGCTTCTCACCTAAACACTATAAACGAAGCAAGACTTTTGACCTTCGACAAGCCCACCATGGATCAAATCCCATTCGCCTTCGTCGACTCCGTCGTCCACCTCTTCTCCCGAGATTTCTTGAATGATCTTGCGGGTAGAGAACAGAGAAGTCTCTGGAAAGCCGTCTGTCAATTTCATGTTTTTAAGCGAAGCTACTACGTGGTGCGTTTCGAATTTCGCGGTGCTCAAATAACAACAGAGTACAGGAAAATCGGTTCATTTGGAGCTATTCCTTTCAAAGACTTGTTGAAAAGCGTGGATTCCTACTCAAGAATATTTTCTTTCAGGCTCACCAATTTTAGACAAGGAGAGGTAGTCATTGACGACTTGAAAACCAAGGAGATGCAAACTGTTCTCAAGTCGATGCCCGTTGAATCAACAGTT
>KN166996.1:5457-21506 GCA_000757745.1 Steinernema scapterisci | reverse complement strand
CGGGTGGTCCGCGTGGATTCCGGTCTTCTCGCACGCTTCACATAGATCGTAATCATGGCACTTGGAGCACTTGTAGCGGATGCCCACGATGGCGAATTCGCACTTGTCGCACCAGGCGCTGTGGTGAACGGTCTTGACGGCCGGCTTCTTATCGGGAGTCTCTGGAAAGGCTAATTTAGGTCATTTTGCTGGAAAGAGAGATCTTACCGACGCAAGTGAACTTCAAGCAGGCAGCGTCGGAAGCTTAGAAGACTCCTAAGGCAATGTTCAAGTCGCTCTGGTCTTCGATCGCAATTTTGTCCCCATCTTCATCTGAAACGACTTTCAAATCAGCCCTGGATTCAAACCAATGACAGCTTACCTGTCCAGGCCAAGTATCCGTAGAATCTGGGTTCCTTTTCCTCGATCTTCTTTTTCAGGAGCGTGAATATAGGACGGTCCAGGATGAAGCGCTTCATCTTGCCTTGAAATTCGTACTTCACGTTAAGCTTCGCCCTGTTGTGATCTTCCGTGCCGGCCATCGTTTTCTGGATTTGAGGTTTGAAGTCACAAGAGATTTCTAGTTAACAAACGAAGATTCACGGAAAGTCACGGCTAGGTATACATACTCAAAGTCAATATCGGAGGGTCCAGGATGAAGCGCGCGATTCCCTCCAATGCAAACTTGCAGGGAAAGCGGGCTAAAAGTCACATCGAAACAGAGCGATGAGGCTGCGAGCCGATGACAAAGACGCCGCCTCGCTTCACGTGGCTTACCAGCGCTTACAGTGGACGATTGGCGTCAGCGAACCGCACCAATCATCGACTAGATTCAGTGTACATCTTCGCGGAATCGCGGAAATCTTGGCTAGTTCCTCGTGTCCTCTAGATCCTGGATCATCATGGCTAAATCCTTCTAGATCCCCATGGCTAGGTCGTCATGCCTCTGTGTACTCGAATCCACTCAAACCCGGCCAAATATTTTATTGCTCCAAACTTAACAAAATTCAACTTTTTTCCCCTCAAAGCATATTCTCCGCAATGTCCTTCACAGATGCCGAAATCTGCTCAAACTTGCGCTTTCTCTCCGTGATGGCTTCGCTGCTCTTTGCTCCATTGCTGTGAAGCCACTCTTCGGTCTCCTGGCGCTCCGCGTTAAAGCTGTTCTGGAGCTTAAATCGTCCAAAATTAGACCGGAATTTAGGAAAGCTGACTTACGCTCTCGACCGCTTCACTAGCCTCTGTGATGCTGGATTCCAAAGCTTCCTTTTCCTTGAGACCTTCCCGTTCCAGCTCTTCAAGCTTTGCGTGCATCGGGCCACAGGTCTCTTCGAGTTCCGACAGCTTCAGGAGGATGGCGCTCTTGTTCGCCGTTTTGTGGTCCCAGATCCACTTAAAGGTGGCTTCGCACTTTTCCTGGATCTCCGTCTTCTCTTCGGCCGAAAAATGAGGCGTCAGCTGAAATGGAAACTTTAGATCTCGGATTCAGATTAAGAACTCACCTCAGCACGCTTCATAGCCTGCTTGCTGCCGAACGCGTATCGTTCCAGGCTCTCCCTAGCTTCCTCGGCTTCTTGGTGGTCCCTTTCTTGGGTCTCTGCGTCCTCAGAGACCAAAACGGCTAAGATTCCATCTGCGTCAACGTCGAAACCGAGGTTCAACTCCAAAGCCCCGTTCTTGTCTGGGGTCACGTCTTCCAACACGCCTTTCAGGACAACTTCTTGGACCACGACGTTGTCCTTAGCCTCGGGGCACTCTCCTTCGAAGATCTCCAGGACCACGTCAGTCCCGATTTGGCGCTTCGGTTTGACCGTCACCTTCTTGGTCGTCTTCGTAGGAATGGTCGTATTCTTTCGAATCAGCGTGGTCATGGCACCTAACGGTGACATGACTCCCAAGGAATGGGAAGCCGCGTTCACGAGAAGGACATCCAGAAGACTTGGATCTCGGTCTCGGTAGCCGGATAAGATCGCGGCTTCGATTGAAGCCCCTCGGACGGCGGCTTCTTTGGGTTTCTGGGCGAAGATCACCGCTGCCTTGGAGCCCTTTTCATGGAGGAACTTCGAGATGGACGATCGGATCTTCGGGATTCGAGAGGATCCACCGACCAGGACGACTTCGTGGATGGCGTCATAGGCCAGGTGGGCTTCGTTCATCAACTTTTCCAGGAGATGCACGACCTTCTGGTATAGGTCGGCGCTGATTTTTTCAAACTGGACCCGGGTCAGGTTCGTTGGGGAGTCAATTCCTGGGATTTCGATGCTAAAAGTACATCATTTTTAAGATTCTAAAAATAGTTCCCACCTACCTTGTCACCGTCTTCGTATCCAGACGTTTCTTAGCAGCTTCACATGTCTCCTTCAGCTGCTGCACGAATTTCTTGTCCTCGCTGTAGTCCGTCTTGATTGCTCCCAGCAAATGGTCCACAATTTTGGCGTCGAAGTCGTCTCCTCCGAGGCGTCCGTCCCCTCCAACAGCCTTGACTTCACAGACTTCATCTTCAATGGTTAGGACAGAAATGTCCAAAGTTCCAGCGCCAAGGTCGACGACCACGACGTTCCGCTCGCCAGCTTGTTTCTTCATCCCGCGATCCAGAGCGGCGGCCGTGGAACTGACAAGGATGCGCCGAGCGGTGAGGCCAGCTTGAGCTGCGGCGTCACGGACGACTTGGCGCTGGATTCGACCGAAGGACCAAGGAACGGTGATCACAGCTTCGGTCACAGGAGTCTTCAGGAAAGCTTCGGCCGTTTTCTTGATCTGCTGGAGGAGATCGGCCAAGATTTCCTTCGGGCTGACGGTTCTGGCGCCTTTCTTGAGGTGCAGTTCGATCAGGAAATCTCCGGTTTCGGACTTCGTGATCTTGAACGGGAATCGTCCTTCTTCGCCCATACGGATTGGGTCGATCAGGTGTGTGATTCCTGAGAATTGGTGTTTCATAAAAAGATGAGATTTATGGGCTTACCGCATACAGTGTTGTCCAGATTATCCATCATCTGATCCTTGGCCGCTTCGCCAACAAGACATCCGGATTCTCTGAAGGCGACGCAGGCCGGAGTCTTCATATTTCCGCATTCGTTGGGGATGATCATCGGCTGGCCATCCTTGAATACGGCAGCTCGGATGAAGGCCGTTCCGATGTCGATTCCGATCGCTGGGGAGCGGCTGGGATTCGTGGAATCCTGGCCAGAGACGTTGGCGTCCGGTGGGTTCTTCACAGGCGGCATTTCTGAAAACATGGTAGATGAGAAGAATCTCGGAAACCCAAGAACCACGAGAAGACGTACAACTGAAAAACACGCAAGAACAGCAGAACAAAAGACTGATAAAAGGAGCTTCAAAGCCTCAGAATTCAACAACAACCATTTACGACCGCCGTGCGCTCTGTTTCAAGACAACGAACGAGGTAAACAACCGTTCTGTGAAGCGCTAGGATGGATCTCCGGGAGGCAAAAGTGCAAAATGCAACCAAAAGCGCGTAAATAGAAAGAGACGCGACGACTCCTCATGCCGTCCCTCCAGAAGAACCTTTTCATCACTTTAGTCCACGTGCTGCAGCGACCGAATCGACGGTGAAAAGGCGTATCGCCGTGGGAGCTACAACAGGTCCAAATGACGCCTGTTACTCACAAGCTCGCCGCTTGGCGTCAATAGAACGCTTTGAATCTGGAACAGAGAACGCCAGAACCATGTTGAGAATACCGTTCCGTCTGTTCCAAGACGTGATATTCAGCGGTCTTAGCCCCAACTAGCGCCTGCATCGGGAACCCGGCTGGACCTAGGAGTGATCCCAAGACCCGACCGCTCACCGTCACTCGGAAGCTCACGAATGGCATCCTCATTCCGGCGCCTGGTTTAGACATGTCTCGTCTAGAACCTGTTCCAGAACAGGGAGCAAAGCCAACGAACCGACCACTCTGGGGGTCCGCTGAAGGTCTCTCTACCGAGCCTTCCGTTCCCTAACCTAGACATGTCTCGTCTAGAACCTGTTCCAGAACAGGGAGCAAAGCCAACGAACCGACCGCTCTAGGGGTCCGCTGAAGGCCACTCTACCGATCCCTAACCCTTCCGTTCCCTAACCTAGACATGTCTCGTCTAGAACCATCTCCAAACGGTCTGAAAAACATCATTCAAAGCATTTCCATTCCGGCGAGCCGGTCGGAACTCGAAAAACCAAGCTCTTAAGATTTATCGCCATAAGGGACTTCACCCGATAAATCATGAGATACAAACAACTCTCATCATTTTAATCCATCGTCTTCCTTCTCTTCGTGTTGTTGCGCGTGTCAGACTGCACCGTTTCCAGCGGACGCACGTATCGCGTCATCGGGTGGTCCGCGTGGATTCCGGTCTTCTCGCACGCTTCACATAGATCGTAATCCTGGCACTTGGAGCACTTGTAGCGGATGCCCACGATGGGGATGTCGCACTTGTCGCACCAGGCGCTGTGGTGAACGGCCGGCTTCTTATCGGGAGTCTCTGGAAAGGCTAATTTAGGTCATTTTGCTGGAAAGAGGGATCTTACCGACGCAAGTGAACTTCAAGCAGGCAGCCTCGGAAGCGTGGAAGACTCCTAAGGCGATGTTAAAATCGCTCTGGTTTTCGACTGCAATTTCGTCCCCGTCTTCATCTGAAACAATTCGTAACTTAGCTCTGAATTCAAGCGAATGGCAGCTTACCTGTCCAAGCCAAGTATCCGTAGAATCTGGGTTCCTTTTCCTCGATCTTCTTTTTCAGGAGCATGAAGATGGGACGGTCCAGAATGAAGCGCTTCATCTTGCCTTGGAATTCGTACTTTACGTTTAACTTCACGCCTTTGACGTCCTCCTTGCGATCTTCACTGACCTTCATCGTTTTAGACATGACCTCAAAAGAAATTTCAATTTGAGATTTTTGGTTATTAAATGGAGATTCACGAAATTTCACGATCACGTATAGTAAAGTCACGCATTACCAAAAATATCGATCAAGATCGCGTTGGATCTGACAGCTGGCAGCAAAGATAAGGCTTATTAGCACCCATTATTGGCCATTGGCGCGCCCTACTACGTGAGAGCGCCTGCCTTGTCTCTTAATACGCTGCAGCTGTGAGCATTTGCGCCCAACTCGCTTACGCTCTCGGCCGCATCGGTGAAGCGCCAGCGTCACCCGGTACTCAAGTCTGCAGGATCACACCAAGACTCTCAGCCTCAGAGTCCAGCACATCGCGATAGAATTCGCGAACCTAAAAACTGACCATTTATTACATTAACACAATTACCCCAAACGCTCAAAAATCAGCCGAATAAGTGTGTCCAGATTCGAGCTGGAACGAGAACTGCGAATCCATGGCGCGGATGTCGACCGCTTGCCAAGCGCCGTTCTCGAAGCAAACGTACTGGTTCTCCATCAGCACGCTCACGGTATCCGCGCCTTCGCTTCCGCACGCCGCTGCCGAAGCCAACTTGGCCTCTGCGTCTCGTGGCGAATCTCCGATCTTGTCCTTTGATGCGGGCGCGGCAAGGCGGCTCTCCGAGAAGTTGCCGGACGAGGACGGCTGAGCCTTCGTTGAAGGAGGACCCAGCGATGGTTGAGGGGTTGACGGGAAGACCTTTGACTGGAGAGGTGCGGAGAGCGTCTTCGACGAAGGGTCCGAAGGCGACGGGTTCGCTCCGACAGGCTGGCGCTTCGGGTTTGAGTGGCGACGGGGAAGCGACGGTTTCTTCACTGGCATAATGTTGGTACGTGACTTGGCAGAGAGCTGAAACAAAAAGCCATAAGATACAAGCCCAAAAGCGCCAGAACTTACCGTGGCAATAGAGCGAGTATTCGCGTCTTTCGCCTTCTGTTGCTTCAGCAACTTCTTCCTCTTCCGGCAGCACATGACCAAGACGATAATGGACACGATGAGAATCACGGCCAGGATCACGACGGCCACAATCAAGGCGACCTTGCTATTGGACGCTGAAGAAATGCTATGAAATGAAGCCAAAAACAGATGCAACTCACCCTTTCCGTCCTGCGATTCCGAGTTCTTGGGCATCTTCGAATCCTCCGCTTAATCGGTCCGAGTAGTTTGCGTAGAAATTGGCCTGCGGAGATCGACGACCTGCGGAGCTCCCTCGAATGTCGACCGTTCAGAGCGAGTGCTCACTGCTCAAATGAGGTCGCCGACGCAGGAAGCGTCAGGGCCTGCATTGTCTAGACTTGGTCTGGAATGGACTCCAAAATTTTAACACCAAATGAATCTCGGCGACATTGACAGACAGGTTTCCAGGCCAGACATAACGGTCAGTTCATGTCTGGTCAGAATTTCATTTCCGTCGGAATCGATCGACCTGTGCGGTCGGGTGAGGCCTGAGCTCCGCCCTTATCTCAATCCTCCCATGCCAAACTCCAAATATCATCGGATGCGATTGCACCGGTCACTTAAGACAATCCAGCAAATCCCCAAAACGTTTATTAATCAGCATTCCTAACAAAAACTATCAGCATAACAAAATTCTCAACATTTTATAGCTCCAGAACGCTGGCCATAGCGCGGGTGAGTTCGGGATACGCTTTGTGCAGCCCCAGGATCGCCTTCTTGTTCTTGCGCATCTCCTTCAGCGTGGCGATGACGTCCGCGTCCGATTTGATGACGATTGTTTTTTGATCGTCGCTCTCGACGCTGGAGTTCTTCCTGGAAGCCTTGGTAGATGGCCGCCCGGAATTCTTCGCCGGGAACTTGGACTTCCATTTCCAGTCGTCTTCGGCGACGCGCGCCGTCTTCTTAGGACTGAAGGACGGCCATTCTTCGTGCTTCCAGTCGTCCTTCACAGGGACGTCCTTCTTCGGGACCGTGGATCCCCATTCGTCGTCGCTGGAGGAGACGTTCACCTCCATGGCGCAGGACGACGATTCTTCTTGGGCGACGGGGTTGGTTCTTGGCGGCTGCGACGACCTTGTTGACTGGCCTTGGTGGTTGTTGTTGTTGGGGTCTTCGCGGCTGGGCTTCTGTTCCAGTTGCGCCAGCATCTTCACGAGCTTCTGGTGCTCTTCGAGCACTCGGTCAGCTTGCTGGCGAATGGCATTAATGTCCATGTTCTGTAATTGGAGCGGATTGATGAATTAGGGAACGGGAAAAGACACAAAACGCGGAGAATCAGGCACGAAACACGCTATATCTGGCACAAACGTGGCTAAAATGGGTTCTGGAGCTTTGCGTCCCCTCAAATTCACGAGCCGCAGCTGTCGAAAACGCACAAAACGAAAATCAAAGCTGCGTCGCATGTTCGAACTCGTTTAAACGCGCAATTCCGTTCAGGACCGAATCTGATTGGCTTTACAGACTCACCACCTGTCGCCAGACGATTTTGGCCATTTTCAGACGTTTTCCCCAGTCCTAGACATGTCCCTTCGGTCTAGACCTCGCCCGGACCTAGCGCCTTCGGAGCCATTTTCAAGTTGATCCGCTAGCGAGGCGGTCGGGCCCGGAAACAAGCGAAGATGTCATCGTCCGACGGCGCCGGCGGCCTTTCAGGATCCGAGATCAACGACCTCATCGTTCGACTTCTCAACGTGGGACAACCTGATAAGGGCATGACGAAGACGATCAAGGAAGCGGAAATTATCGGATTGTGTGGTGAGTCTTTCTTAACGTTTTCAAGCCTCTGGATTTATGTGATTTGAGGCAAATTTTGAATGCTTGGCTTGTTCCTAACCCTGACCCCTTTTCAGTCAAAGCCCGCGAAGTGTTCCTGTCCCAATCGTCCATGGTGGAACTGGAGCCTCCCGTACGAGTGTGTGGCGACACCCACGGACAATACGGCGACCTACTTCGTCTCTTCAGCCGAGGAGGATTCCCTCCACTCTCCAACTACATCTTCCTCGGCGACTACGTGGACCGAGGACGCCAAAACCTGGAAACCATCTGCCTCCTCTTCTGCTACAAGGTCAAATACCCGAAGAACTTCTACCTTCTCCGCGGGAACCACGAATGCGCCAACGTGAATAAGGTCTACGGATTCTTCGAAGAGTGCAATCGCCGCTTTCAGTCGCCGAAGATGTGGCAAGCGTTCCAGGTAAGCTGGAAATCAGGTCTAACGCTCTAATTCTCCTCTTTTCAGGACACCTTCTCCTGCATGCCGCTCTCAGGCCTGATCGGCGAGCGGATCCTCTGCATGCACGGCGGAATCTCCCCGGAACTCAAATCGCTCAACCAACTCCGGGAAATCCAGCGTCCTACGGATGCCACAGGCCCAGGACTCCAAATGGACCTGCTTTGGTCGGATCCGGTCAACGAAATCAAAGGATTCCAGATGGGCGCTCGTGGCGCGTCTTGGGGATTCGGAGTCGACGTCCTCACGGAAACTGAGAAGCTCCTGAATATCGATTTGATCGCTCGGGCTCATCAGGTAACGTTTCAGTTTTCCGGGACGTGACATGCTGAAATTAGGTGATTTTAGGTGGTCCAGGATGGCTACGAGTTCTTCGGGAATAGGAGACTCGTCACAATCTTCTCCGCGCCTCATTATTGTGGTAAGTCGCTGTGTTTTGGATGGAAATAGGCGGATTAGGATCGCCCGGAATCTCAAATCTTGGGAACCGTTAGAAGCGCTAGTTTCGACCCTTATTTCCTCCCATTTCAGGCCAATTCGACAACGCCTCCGCGATGATGATCGTCGACGAGAACCTGAGCTGCTCGTTCCAGATCCTCCGTCCCACGGTCGGCCGCGGAACCACGAAGATCGTCCCGACTTCCCACAAGTGATTTTATGGATTTCGTGAATAAAACGATGAGTTTATTTCCGAATTTTTCCAAATTACAAGAAAACAATCAAGATTGTTTAAACGATGAAGCGATTCTCCGCGAAATCCTCCTCAAAATGCCAGTTTTCTGGGTGAATGTGACGACTTGATCCTTCTCGTCCACGTGGACTCTCCTCCGAGGCGGCAGCGGCGGAGGACCGAAGTATTTCGTCTTCTTCAACGGATTTTGGAGCGCTCTTTTCAGCTGCTCGTTCTCGTCCCGAAGCTTCTCAAGTCGATCCTTGTGCTCGCAGTCGAACTTCGTGGTCGAGAAGAAGAGTTTCTGCTTCGAAGTCACCTTTCCTCGACACGTCGGGCATCTCTTCTTGCGATTCTTGAACGCGATCTTCAGGCATTCCTGATGGAAAACATGGCCACAGTTGATAGCGATGACGGTCTTCGAAGCGGTCAAGAAGCCGAGGCAGATAGGACAGTTGAGAAGATCGGACGCACACGTTGGGAGGCTCAAGTCCATCGTCGTTGTGCGACGAGCGCGCGAAGAGTCGTTTGGGTCAAATATGGAGAGAGGGGTGAGAATTCTAAGCAGTTGGGGTTTGGGTATGCGATGCTAGCGCGGTAGTTGGATGACCTGGGATGTTGGGAAGTGCGAAGGGAGGGTCACACTTTGACGTCAGGGAGGAGGTTTTGGCGGATCATCAACTCTTGTTATCGGGTTTTAATGTCGTCAGGTCGGGTCAAATCGGAACTGGCGTAGTTGTGAAACGTTTCACAACCGCTTCACTCGTCTGAGAGAAAAGTGAAATGGTGAACTGAAAGGTACCTACGGTTCATGAAACGTTTCAGAGCCGGCCTGAAACGTTTCATAACGGGTCTGAAACCTCTGAAACGTTTCACAACCGCTTCACTCGTCTGAGAGAAAAGTGAAATGGCTTCCCGAAAGGTACCTACGATTTGTGAAACGTTTCACGGCCGGCCTGAAACGTTTCACATTTGGTCTGAAACGTTTCACATTTGGTCTGAAACGTTTCACGACCGCTTCGACTGTCTGAGGAAAAGTGAAATGGTGAACTGAAAGGTACCTACGGTTCATGAAACGTTTCACATCCGGTCTGAAACGTTTCACGACCGCTTTGGCCGCATGAGAAAAAGTGAAATGGCTGCCTTGGTTAATGAAACGTTTCACACTTCTCCCAACCCTACCAAGGCCACATTCACATCCCAAACTTCACCCTATCTGACCTGAAAATCGACAAATCTGTTAATGCTTTATGCATAAACCTTAAAGCAACGATAAAAGTCGAAATCCTACAAAACTACTACAATATGTGGGAATGATAAGAACCGCATATCACCATGAAAACTTGAGCGAACTGATCTTAAGTGAAAAACACAGCTGAAAACCGGGAATCCCAAGTTAGTGAGGACGGGACATCTTCTTCGTTTGGTCATCTCCTTCATCCTCATCCTCGCTGGACATGCACAACTTGGGATATCCGTAGATCGTGCGTTTCTCGCACGAGAGGCGGATGAATTCGCGGCTGGATTCGGGACAGCGGAGGCAGTCGGAGATGACCTGGACGATGGAATCGATGGCGGCTTTGTTCTCGACTCCGCGGGGAATGACGAGATCCGCGTACTTCTTAGTGGGAAGGACGAATTCGTCGAATGACGGCTTCACCAAGTTCTGGTATTGGCCGAGGACTTGGAGCAGAGTGCGGCCACGTTCGGCGGTATCTCGGACGACTGAAATCATGGGGATACCGTAGCTGGAATCGATAGGAAGAATCCTTACCTCGCCGAGCAAGACGGACATCGCAATCCGCATCGACGAAGACCTTCATGTGGAAATGGTCGCGCAGGCGCTCGTCGTAGAACACCAAGATCCCTTCCACGAGGATGACGTCATGAGGCTCGATAGTGTCGAACTCATCTTGGAGCCTAAACTCATCTCTAATTCCCAGTTTGGCGAAGTTCGAGCTTACCTAGAGTTAGTGAAGAAGTCGTATTTGGGGACTTTGTGGGCCTTGCCGGCCTTGAGCGAATCCAGGACATCGACGAGAAGAGTGTTCTCGAAGGAGTCCGGGTGATCAAAGTTGAAATCCCCCTTATTCGCCTTCCGGTTCTCCTCTTCGGTCAGGTTACGGTAGAACGAATCCTGCGAGATGGTGATGACGCGGCCGTTGGCTCTGTCGCCCAGTTTTTCGATGATCTTGGCGCAGACGGAGGACTGGAAATGGGAGGCTTAATCAGATTTCCGCATCCCTAAAGATCGATCCTGACCCCGACTGATCCGATCTCTGATTCCTGACCTATCACATAGGCATAAACCCAAACATGAACTCCGCGCGATTCGATTTGGAACGCGAGATAAGAATATGCAAAACAGAGATTTCTGTCGTCAAAACGTCGTCAAAAAACCAATTTTCTGAGCACCAGAAATCTCGATTCCGCCGGACTGATTCCCAGCTCCCAGCCGCCCCACTTGACCCAAGGTCCCCAAACTCAAAGATCCCCAAATCTTACCTTTCCACTAGCCGTTCCGCCAGCCATCCCAATGATCACCGGGTATCCTTCTTCCTCTTCCTTGGACTTCTTCTGAAGCTTGATCTTCGCCATCGTATTCCCAAAGCCAACCTGAAATCCAAGAAGCTAAGAATCAAGCGGTTGTCACCGAAAGATCGCGTGGGCAGATTGCCAAAAGAAACGTCGCAAAGTGCGCCCCGGCTAGCAGCAAGCGGAACACGAAGAGGGCGCTCGCTTGGTTCAGACGACAAAATGACGACGAAAAGCAGCGGTGGTGCAGGCGAGCGGGAAGATGACGGCAGCGAAGGAAGGAGGAGCCAGGGTGCGCTGCATGCGGGGAGGAAAGGGCGCCCAAAGCCACGGGTCGGGGAACGACGGTGGCAGCCGATCGCGCAGCCGATCAGAGAGCTGCCGTCGGCAAACGTCGACGGCAGCCCAATGGCCCAAAGTGCAGGCGGACATGGCGGAGCGAGGGCTGGCTGCAGGCGACCGGCGGAGAATTCTATAGACGTGGGTTTTATGAACGCGCAAAAAGAGATCTTGGTATGCAAATGTCGCGACCGGCGGGGTTTTGCAGCCGCGGAGGAGACGTCGAAGATGGTGCGGACGGTCCATTTTGGTCTGAGGGCTTCAATGAACTTTCGCAACATTCCTGCCAAGGGCAGATTGCAGGAAAAGAGGAACGCAGAAGGATCCAAAAGGGCAAAATGAGTGCGACAGTCATCCGCGGAGAGAGGGTCTGACTAACAGGCAATCGTGCGGACGGTGAAAAGGATCCAGATCTGGCTTGAGCGGAGCTGACGGGGACGCAATCAAGGGGTCTCCGTTCCTCGTGAAAGTCGGCTGGAATCTTCGAGTTGCAAATGAACCTGAAACAGCAAAATGTATTAAAGGAAAGTTAAGTTGCACTGATATCTCAGGCTTAAGGAGAAGAACTACAGACCTAAAGACACCCTTAAATGGTTAAATGAAAACTCAGGCTTACCTGTTACACGGTATACAGTTAACTGGTTCCTAGAATCAGGCTTGGATTGGCCCGTCTACTTGTCCATCGTCTTCCGAACGTCTTCTTGAGGCTTCTGACGCAGAGTTCCGTGTGCAGCTCAAAGTAGTTCTTGTCCGAGAAGCGAAGAATCGGTCCGTCGTCGTGATTTCTTCTAGGATGGTCACTGGCTTCGGCAGGTGACATACGTGGACTGAAATGGAAAAGCCGAAAATCTTCAGTTGCGTCGTTGTAAAATCATTCGTAAACCTCGTCCTTGCCACTCTTCGCGCTGCCGAATGACCCGGCGACCGTAATTTATTCACCGTTTTTGGTCGTTTAGGTATGCGCGTGCCAGCGCGGCAACTAAACTCGTGTTTCTCGTTTCGATTCTAATTTGCTCTAATTTACGTTGTTTTCAGTCCAGGATGTCTCTCGAATCGCTGCCAAACGAGGTTCTCGTTAGGATCGCGAAGAACCTGGATCCTCATTCTCTGTGCCAGCTCCGCCTCGTCAACCGCCGCGTGAAGAACGCTGTGGCCAACAAGGCAATCAACGATATGAAGCTCGCTCCAGTTGGGATCAGGCTCCACGACGACGACGATGTTGTTTTTAAAGAAGACAAAACTACCGGCTGCTGCTGGAGCGTCGGTTGTTTTGAAGCTCCCATCGCTGAACAGCTGCTGGAGCACGGAAACTACTGGCTGCCAATGTTCACCATATCTGAACTCAAAATCTTCCAAATTCCCGAACGTCGCCTAGAGCATGCCATCAAGATCTTGGAGCTTCGCAGCGCCAGGGCTCTTCGTGATGCGACGCTCAATTGGAATTCTCCTCATGAGAGTTTTGAGTTTGACTGACTAGGAATGGCTAATATGATCAATTTCAGTTCTCCGAAAGCTTCCTGAAGATTCTCAAGCTTGTGTCACAGAAACCGTTGGAAAATCTGCAGATTCTTTGGGACTGCGAGCGTTTCGCCGAAGAGGACGACTTCTCCAAGGAAGTCGAAGCCATCCAGGAGTTGCTTGATGCTCACCGGGAACGTTTCCGCGCTCTCCCCATTCCCAGCTTCGTGAGTTGAATTGATCTTATTAGTCCTTGAATCTTGATTTCAGAAGGTTTCCATTCAAGGACCTTTCTCTGTCGCCGAAGCCTGCGATTTCGTGCAGCGCATACACGTCGTCTCGAAATTTCATTGCGAAGTCACGCTGTGTCACGAGAGCCGCATAGCGCTTGAAGACTTTGACGCGATCACGAAGCTTGTCGAGGTAAGTCTTGGAATTTAGCCTATTTGAGCCGTTCTCGTGCTTTAGAACTGGAAGACGAACCCTCGCGAAGGCGTTTTCTACATCAAGATCACCGATGACGAGTAGGATGTTTGGGCTCGTGTGGCTGCGCCTCTTGTGCTGGAGCACGAAAACGAATTAGAAGACTCGCTTGATGTCAACGAATTGGACCGTCCGAGTTTTCTCTTCAGCGAGATTTTCGAAGCCAAGAACCACCGCTGGAAGCTTTTCTATGGATTTCCGAGTCCGATGACGGACAGCATTTTCCGCATAGAATTCGACACTCCTTTTGCGTTTAGCTGCAGGAGACTTCAGAAGCTTTAGTAGCAGGAAGCCGTCCTGTTGTTGTTGCTTTGGCTAGGGATCAGTGAAGGTTTGGTGTTTCTGTTTGTTAATAAATGCTCTTGTTTCGACTCGAATTTTCGAGGTTTGGTTATGCGTTACCTGACTATCTCAACGTTCAGCGGTGTCCGCAGATGTGCGTCAGTATTTCGATCCCAATCTCAACACGCGGCGTTCGTCCGTTACCGCTTTTCGGTCCCCATTTGCGCGTATTCTGTACTCTGTTTTCACCACATTTTCGCCATTTCTCATTCCAGAATGACGCTTGAATCTCTGCCGAACGAGGTTCTCGTGAGAATCGCGAAGAACCTGGACCTTCCCTCACTCTGCCAGCTCCGCCTTGTGAGCCGACGCATGAAGAACGCCGTAGCCGACAAGGCGCTCAACGACCTGAAGCTGGTTCCCGTAGGAATCGTAGTGCGCGAGGACATCGACGCTATTACTCGAAAAGCTGAAGAAATCGATATCATCGAGTCTTTTGAAGCGCCAGATGCTGAACAGAAGTTGGGACGCGGAACCTATTGGTTGCCAATGCTGACCATCTCTATGCTTGGAATCTGTAACGTTGATCCTAGCCATGAAGAGAATACGAAGCAAATTTCCGAACGCCGCTTGGAGCATGCCATCAAGATCTTGGAGCTCCGCAGCGCTAGGACCCTTGATGAAGCGCTGCTCGATTGGAGTTCTCTTCATGTGAGTTTTGAGTTTGGCTGGTTTCGAAAGGCTAATATGCTCGATTTCAGTTCTCCGAGAGCTTCCTGAAGATCCTCAAGCTTGTCTCCCAGAAACCGTTGAAATCTCTCGGAATTTGCTGGAACTACGAGCGCTTCGCCGAAGAAGACGACTTCACCAAGGAAGTCGAAGCCATTCAGCAGTTGCTCGATGCTTACCGGGAACGTTTCCGAGCTCTCCCCATTCCTCGTTTCGTAAGTTGAATGGATCCAATTATGTAGACCTTGAATCTTGATTTTAGAGGGTTTTCATTCATGGACCTTTCTCCGTTGCTGAAGCGTGCGATTTCATGGAGCGCATAGAAGTCGTCCCGCAATTTTATTGCGAAGTCACGCTGTGTCACGAAGCCCGCATCGCGCCTGGAGATATCGAGGCGATTAGGAATCTTGTCGATGTAAGTCTTGAAATTTGAGTTATTCAAGCTTCAGTTGGTTTAGAACTGGAAGAAGAACCCTCGTCAAGGCGATTTTGTCATTCTACTGAAGGACGACATGTCAACGCGTCGCTGTAATGGCCTGAAGCGTGCTCTTCTCCGGGAATACAATTTCGAGGACAAAATTGAGCCAGCAGACGATGGTTTCGACCTGTATTTTGTGGCTAAAAAGGCGTTTGAGGTCAGGAACCAGCGTTGGCTTCTTGTCTTTGAAATGAGGACTGACACTCCCTTTTTGTTGGGCTGCAGGAAACTCAAGTAACTAGAGGTCTTCGTTATACAGTTGCTTTGGCTAAGAATCTGTGGAAATTTGTTGTTTTTGTGTGTTAATAAATGCTCTTGTTTCGGCTGTAATTTTGAATGTTTGGTTATGTGCTTATTGGGGCTGGAGGTGTACGGTAGCCTGGAAAGGACTCGACGGAAGCTTGATTCAGCGGGAAGTGGATTGCCGGTCGGTGCAGGAGAGCGCAGGAAGCCGCTTAGGAGTGGCCATGGAGACGCCAAGGAAATCCAGTCCAGAACTGGGGAAATGCGGTTACAGTGGATTGAAGAGGTTGCCGTCGTTGCCGTACATCTTTAGACGCTCTTGATAGGTCCAATGTCACCACCTGTTAGACCTCCCAACCGTATATAGTCGACTAGTTTCCAAATTCAGGCTTGATACATCCTTCTCCGCGCCTACCGTCCTCCAAACGTCT
Organism: Steinernema scapterisci; assembly: GCA_000757745.1. Taxonomy (NCBI): domain Eukaryota; kingdom Metazoa; phylum Nematoda; class Chromadorea; order Rhabditida; family Steinernematidae; genus Steinernema; species Steinernema scapterisci. The sequence goes on along the minus strand of KN166996.1, from coordinate 5,804 downwards.
TTTTGAGGCTGTGGAAAGTGCCCGTAACCAATGTCGTAAGTGACATTACCCATCGGAACGGGGGTTTTGATGCGTTGAATATCAGGAATCTCAAGTAATGCGAGGAAATGTTCCAAGATTTTGCAAATTGCGTTGCTTTTCAACCGCATTTTTTCATATAAGAGCAGCGAAATATGAGTTTTAGTAAGCCCCACAATGGACCAAGTCCCGTTTGCCTTCGTCGACTCCGTCGTCCACCTCCTCTCCAGAAACTCTCTTAAGCTTCTTTCCACTCTAAGCGAAAGCTGCTGGGCGATCGTCAGCCAAATCCATGCATCAAAACGAGTCGAGTGCGCTCTTCACATAGA
>KN166991.1:24958-40934 GCA_000757745.1 Steinernema scapterisci | reverse complement strand
TCCACAGCCAAGACCATCCATCGCCTGTCCCCAAACACTTTCCTTATTCTCTTGTTTTCTCCCCCTCTCCTTCATTAAATCAAAAACGTCCCGACAGTGCAAGAATTATCGGCTTTCCCTCGTCCTTTCTTGAGCGTTCGATCGCCAAACGTGCCTCAATTGCAAAACATGGTCGGAAAAAGTACAAAAAACAAAAATATTTGGAGTATTCGCACAAACTCAAAGTCTCAATTTGGACTTTAATTATATATTGCGCACACGAGGAATTCCAAAGTCCCAAGATTTCGATTTTGACGTTGTTTTCCTTCGCGCGCACAGTAGCTCTTTGCTCCTGCTACAAAAATTAGAGTCCAATTCCGTTTTTGGAGCTGGCGCACATACCGTACTTTACAAGCGTTGTTTTGGTCGTTTTTGGAGAATTCCAACGTGACTTTTCGGGTGCGAAAAGCAGTTTTTGGGCTCGGATGATGTAAGAAGAGGTTTTTGTTGCAGCAGAAGAATTTGGGACGAGATAAATTTAGCCAGTGTTTATAGTGAAGGAACATGTGGAAAGGGGATTGGGTCGGAAGTGGAGCACAGGAAGAGGACAACGTTGCATTTGGAAGCCAAAGCTGAGATGTTATCTCTTCAGATTCTAGTAGATTCAGATCCTCCGAATTCTCCTTCTAAATGATCTGTTTCCCTCAAACCCCTCCAACCTTCCTCTCCCTCGCTCTCCCCCGCTGTCCTGTCCAAAAGTGCCATTTCAGCTGTTTTCCCGCTGAGAAGGAAGTAGACGGTTTCTACACCAAAAACAGCATCGGAGTGAACGTGCACTCTATTGAAATTCTCATGTTTACGCCGCCAATTCTTCCGAGAACGCTCTCTTTTTTTGCCGTCGACGGCGGCGGCGTCCCGGCTACATACAAACGGCGACTTTGTCCACATCTGATCGCCAAAAGGGCACCTAAAAGCTCGAGGCTCGCGCGCGGCGGCCGCGGAAAACAAAAACATGCGTCGAGAGGAACATTTCTGCGTTAAATGCGCTGTTTTCGGAGACGTCCGTCGCCCCTCGACGGCACAGTGCACCGTCCTTGCCGTAGCCTCTCTCTCGCCTTCTTCAAAAATCGTTCCCCAAATAATCGTGTTTACGCCGCGCGCTCGTCGTGGCGGGCGGCGGCAGTTTCCGCGGAGGACGCTGAAAAACACTCAATTTAGGACGACGACGTGCGCCCCGAGTTGCACGTGCGATCTGCGGATTTTTGCGGTTCGGCGTGTGTGCACGTGGGTGACTCGGCTGGAGGCGCTGGACGCCCGACTGCAGCCGTTTGGCGCAAATTTATGAGGCGCACGAAGAATCATGAAACCAAAGTGCCCGCAGCAATAAGGCGGAATGGATCTGGGCGCAAAAAATTGTTTGTCAGGGCGAAGAGAAGAGTCGAGTCGAGTTTGGTGTTGTGTTTGAGGCTCCGAGAAGCGTGGGAATCATTGACGATTTGTTGAGTGGTCGGGAGGATTCGAGAAAGTGGAGACCAAACTAGAGGAGAGTGGAAATGGGGAATTGTGCAGGCAGAAGAGTGGAGTGGAACTCTGGTTTCTGTACTTGGATGCCTGTAGCGTGAAGCTGGAAATAGCCCAAGAGATCTAATGCAGAAGTATGAGCGGGATTGAAATAAGCAGATCTGGATTACGGTAACATGATAAGGATCAGAAACAAAGAATCTGATGTCACCTTTGAACATGATGTCAGTTTGTTTTGGAAGCCGGTTTGACCAGCTGTTCAGGGTGAAAGCACAGTACATAACATCGAAGGTTGGGTCCAAATACGCAATCTAATTTCGGTGTTTTGACTCGGTCCTCAGGCGGCTTTGCACTCGGAATTCAATTCCGAAATCCCAATTCCAAAGATCTGAATATCTCTCCGTTTGACCAACGTCAATGGGACAAAATCACACGTCTTCAGATCTTGTTAAACACAGATTTTTAGCGTTTTAAGCAGACTGCAAATGACGATATTTGGATCCGTGTAAGAATAAGGATCAACAGACGAACAAATGATGTCAGGTTCCCTCCAAAGAGTCTGGCGTATAAATGCGAGGTTGAAGCCCGAGCTACAAAAGAGTGCTTCTGTGCCGTTTGTGATCTCAGGTGGAAAACTATAAACATGTGTACAAAATGACAAAACTTCGTTGCCGAAGCCTCGGCTCCCGGCGCTTCTCCTCGAGAGCCCCTTAAACCGCCACATGGCAAAACAAAAGCGATCAGTAAATAATTGAACAAGTTCTCCTTTGTGTCCTTTCCGTGTAGCAATCGTGTTTTCGCCTTCGAAACGTGTCCTCCGTGCGAGAGAGGACGAATGGCGTTTGTCACAAACATTTATAGTGCACGGACACATATTTATAAGTCAGATTGTCTGTGGTTGTAACTGAAGAGCCAGGTGGAAGATTTTGCCAGAGTTGGGTTCGAGAGTTCAGTAAAGCTAAGCCTGCGTTTTGTACAGGCGAAGGGATTTACGGGTCTTGGGAGAATACGGTAAGATCATATTCCATGATGCCATGGGGGTCAGATGTACGAGTGGCCGCGGCGGCCGAGGAGCCAATTCGAGATAAGTCCGAAGAGGGCCAGTGGTCTCCGCTTCTAAAACACATTTTATGTGTTTTCGCGGTCCTCGTTTCTCCGACCAGCGAGAGAACGGAAAAACGCGACCGCAGACCGTCGGGCGGCGATCGACTTGCCCGAGAGGGCAGCCATTCGATACGAGAACGGATCCCACATGGTCGAGGTCAGGATCACGCCGACTCGGATCGGTAAACAGGTCCGGCGATTGAAGGATAGTGGCTGAAACTGATAGGATTACTGTAGCGAAGGTCAGGAGGGAGTTCACGTGAATCCCGAAACTTCATCGCTGATCTCTGTACATCTGATCACTTGCCGAGTCATCCTTTACTCATCCCACATGACTCAAAACCGTCAAAAAGTGGCTTTTATCCAGACCTTGTAATTACCCCCTAGCAGACTAATGACCCCCTCCGACTGTCTCGGCTCTTCCAGGAACAGAACCAACTCTCCGGGATTCTAAAGATCTTACTCTCGTGACCATTTAAATTCTATAAAAAACGGTTGCCATGAAAAATGGATCCCGTGACGTGGGTCTGGTGAAATGTTAGGATCCAAGGAAACAGGTCCCAGACGACAAAGAGTAGCTGGCCTCTGAAGCTCCGAAGTCGGTTCTCAGAAGCGTGATACAGCAGTTTGACTCTCCACCAAAGTCCAGCACGTTTTGGGTAAACTAGCAAATAGGCCTAATGAGATTTCCATGTTTTACACAACGTGTTAGTGTCACTAAACTCAATCACACGCTGTCAGCCATTGTTGTGCAGTAGTTATAGTAATTCCCATATTTTCCTAAAAGTCCAAACGCCCCGATGTTCAGAAACAACTCCTCAGAGCATCTGAAAGACCCGAAATTGGTGTTTACGCCCAAGGACATTGGCATTGGTGTGGTGCTCCCGCCACGTGGTCCAGCGGAGCTGTAGTTGCTCGTGGCGTCGTCGTAGTCGTTTCAATTACGCGAGCATCAAAATAGCAAACAACATTCGAAAACACGTCTGGGTTCTTCAGAATTGCAAGTGCGTCGCCGTGACCAAGGAGGAGCAGACGACGGCACTCGAACGTGACAAATCCTCTAAGCATACAAAACATGGTGTTTGATGTTGATGGACTGTAGGACTCTACAGGAAGCAGAAAGTTGGATCTTGGAATCCTCAGATTCACGTGAAACGGAGTTTCGTAACCAACGCTCGCCGGTGACCCAGCGTTGTACCCTCGCCCGAAATGTTTGCCGATCGACCGAAAGTTCAAAATGTCGTTTCGGCGCCGCGTCCACGCTTGTTATCACGCTGTTATCTCCGATTCGTTACCAAACCACCTCTTGGAAACAGCGATTCAAGGTGATAGCGGCGAAGAGGGCATTTCCAGAAGTTGTGTGTTTTTGATACGGAGGCGAGACTGGGTTACTGTAGCCGTTCTCGATTTGTACCTTCGCAGATAAGCGCCGAGGACCCTGATCCTTGGGTTCAACAGCACGTACAGATGGATCTGTCCTCGGAAGACCTTTCCAGTGACCTTTCAGGTCCTTTCGGTCCTTGCACCCGTGATCTCTGCAGCCAAACGCTCACTGATTCCTGAACTTCACACCAGAAACCACACGTGATTGTCTCCGTCCCCGTCAACACGTTCTTCCTCTCGTCATCCTCCCCATCATCCACGGGTTATTTCGGGAAATATTAGTTCCTTGCCCTCTAGCGCTATCTGCGGCAACTCGCCTCAACCCCCGAAAGCTGCTTAGGATGACGCCCGCAGAGATCCGATTCGAGTGACGGGAAATAAGACGCAAGGTCAATCTGATTCCACCCCACATGTTTTAGCTGTTTTTAGCTTCTCGTGCAGGTGGGAGTACTTCAGTACTCCGCAAAGGCCTCGTGCAGGCTTAAACGAGTTTTGTCTTCTGGAGAGTATAGTCTGTGTTCAGCAGAGAACTCTTTCGGGACTCGAGAAATAAGTTTGTCTTTATTTAATTATTACAGCACGAAAACAATTATGTATATGGAATATTCACAAAAGCGGTGGAACCAACGAGAATTGACTATTTGGGGAGAGCGGAGAGGATGAGGTTATGTGACAGTAGCACGATAGCTTCAAATTGACGACATCAAGAATCATAGGAGGGAGAGAAACACGGAAATCTGTACAGGGGAGAGTTGAAGAAAAGAGAGAGGACCTTTAGGCCTGCAGCATTCCGCGCGCGAGGACCTGAGCGTGAAGATCGTAGAAGTGCTGCGCGGAGGGTTTGATCGGCTGCGGCTGCACGGGGAACGACGGGACCGTGAGCGGAACTTGCTGGAGTTTCTGCTGTTGGAGGAGGACGAGCTGGTTCAGAAGGTCCGAGGTGAGCAGGTCGTTGGTGGGGAGAAGGTTGGGCTGGGTCTTGAAGGAAAGGTTGTCCATGGAGAGTCGCGAGTTCAGCGAGAGAGGAGTCGCACTGGTGGTCGGTACTGAAAAGAGAAGATCTTAGAACCGGAAAGTGGAGGAGGAAAGCTTACCGAGAGGCATGGCAGGGTAAGAAGTGATGGGGTTCAAGATAGCCGCGGATGTGGTGGGGACGGTGAAGGCCGGGGTGGTCTGGGCCTGGAGTTCGGGTTGTTTGATGGAGATGATGGGGGAAACGCTGCTGCCCTCGAAGTACTCAAGGCGTTTCTTCAGGCGGCGGATCTCGTCGTCTTTTTCGGCGCCTTTGCGGGAGAATTCCTTGAGGCAGTTGATGGCCTTGTTGAGGATGGACGCACGAGAGGTCTGAAAAAGCCGAGAAATTAGTTCCGAAGTCTGCAGGACGGAAAATTGGTCTAAGGGTTCGTCTTTTTGTGTGGTCCCGGGTTTTGCCAGCTGCAGAAACGCGCTTTCTTGTCCTCTGCGGCTCGTAGTTCCAGAAGGGCTCTAGCCCCATCCTCCCTTGTGTTCTAACCTAATTGGCGCCGCTCCTCGGTCTTCTTATAAAAGAATCTTGGAGGGCCGCAGGCTGCGCCGAGTCGCCGCCGCGTGTGTGTCCTCTGCGTGACAACAAATCATTATGCGTGGCCCGGCGCAGTCCCGCCTGGCACGACGATGCAATTAGAGTCGGCGCAAATCGCTGAAAACGTCGTCGGCGCGTGTGCCGACTTGCAGAAGGCGTGCAAAAAGCGGCTCGCCGCATTCCCGGAAAGAAGTTGACTCTCTCCGCGGGCCGAGGAGCTTGTCCCCTCGCTCGCCCTTCGGCGAATGGTCCGAGGCGACGGCACCCTAGGGCAAAGATTGTTCCGCGTGCTCTTTGTGCGCTTGTTTATTTGGTTTTGCAAGAAGCGGCCTCTGAGGGCGTTTCCTAGAACTGGCACAAGAAGGTTCGAGTCACGTAGACACACAAACAAAATCATCCGGGCTAATGCGGGTTACGGTAGAACGAGTCCTTACCTTCTCTCCATCCATGAGGGGAAGCTGCTCCTTGAGCTGGTTGAAGAATTCCTTGAGGTTGTCACGACGGCGGCGTTCCAGCTCGTTGTGGTGCTGGCGGCGGTCGTCGTCCATCGAGGGCGAAGCGGACTTCGGGCTGCTCGCTGACTCGGTCTGAAACACATTCCGAATCAGTTTCTCATCTCTCTCTCCTTGTTGCCATCTGGGCTGGATGACGTGGTCCGGGGCGCAGAACGAGGTGGGGGAGGGGATCTCGCGGTGATCTATGTCAACAAGTTTTGGCGGCGGCAGCCGCCGGTGATCACCCCGAAGCTACGAACGACGATCGAGGCGAAGGAGGCACATTTGAGCCACGTGATGGGCACGCGGCAGGCACTCTTCCTACCCCCCGTGCACACACACCCGCGCGCGCTCTCCGCCACCACACCTAACAACTGTCATAAACACAACAGATGGGTGGCGGATGCTCCTGCTGCTGCCAGACGAGTACAAAGTATGCGTGGTTACTCGATCCAGAGGAGCTCGGGGGCAAAACAACAAAAACAAGGGCATATTCTTAAGACGAAACCGTCTGGCCAGGTTCGAAAACAACGCTCTTTTGACCTCCCGGCTAAAGGTGTACTGTACCTGACCTGCTGCGATGGTCAGGGTGTGCAAAAATGCGAGAATTCCTGGTGATGCGGGACATTTTAGGAAGCACAAATTTAGACACAACATGTGCGGTTTTCGAGGGGTGACTCAGGCGCCGAAAAGTGACGAAAGAGAACGCCCGCGGAAGTTGAGTCACGGTTTGATTTGTGCCAGAAAGCTAAATAAAACCGCTCGAAATCGGCAACTTTCAGGGGCTGTTTTAGGAAATTCAGGGGCTATTTTGAGGGTCGCCCCTTAAGGCACATTCAAAGGCTGCTAAGGGTGGTTCTGCAGGCCGTGGGAACCCGGGAAAAGGCGAAATCAAGGCAAAGAAGTAAAATAACTCACATCGCTGAAGTCCTCTCCTTCGCTGAGCTTGCGCTTGCGGCTTACGGTATCAAGACCGTGGCGAGGAGAAGTGGAGGTGAGGCTGGGCGTCATCTTCGGGATCGAGAGATTGGAGAGAGAGTCGGGAAGGGTTGAGTGGATCTGAAACGGGATCACCATGAGTCTTAGTCAGGTTGCAGGCGCACGCGGGAGTTCCGCGAAGGCATCTGCTGCTCGCTTTCGCGGAGAGGAGCGAGCAACCGATCAGTGGTGATGCGGCAATTTCCGACTGGACTCCCCCGACGTCGCCGGCGACGACGAACACGCCGATTCGCTGTGGGAGGCGGAGCGCAGGCGACAAACTACAGCCGCGCGTCGTCGGGAGATGTCGGCGGCCTGGGGGCCGAACCACGGCGGCGGCAACGAAGGCGGCGGCAAGGGAAACTCTGCGCAGAGAACGTCCAAAATGCACATGACCCGCGCGCGTGAATCGCACATGGAAAGTGCATCCGTCGATCGGCGAAACCCTCCAACGCCGCCCGTGCGACGACGCCTTAGGGGCGGAGAGTACCCCTCGTGCCGCGTGAACAACGAGTGAGAGCAAGAAGAAGACGCTGCGCGCGTGTTACGAAAGTGAAACAGTAAAAAATGTGTCGAGTCGGGTCGACGGACGTTCGGTGAAACTTTGGAGACGACTGGGCGAGAGCTTCCGGGTTGGAAAATTGGGTTTTTGTGACCGGAAAGAGGACCAAAGGGTTAGAATAGCCGGAGAGCGTTAAGTGGGACTCGGAACTCACGGACAAAGTCGAGAGAAGAATGATTGTAAACATTGCGAATGGTGTCGTCAAGAGAGCTGGAAGGCACCAGTCTGCTGGGATCGTTCTTTGATCGGCTCTCCGGTTGACCGATCAAGATCTGATCTGCGTAAACATTTCAGGCGTGTGATGACGCTTAACAGTCGCAAGAGATCTGGCTTGACGCGTGAAATCTCCGATTTCATCATAGACCTGGAAACTGCAAGGATCCAAAAGAACCGAGAATTGCAGATAGCAGCTCTAAGAAACAGGTGGAATCGTGGGAATCTCGGATGAAATCTTGTTTAGGCGCTAGCTGTTTATGACGAATCTAGCAGCCTCCAGGTCCGTTAGGAACCAAGCTCTCCGATCGCCTCAGGCCAAAATATTCAAAACGAACCTTGTTTAGGTTTATTTTTACCCCGATTTCGAGCCTCAAAGACCACGTTTAAAGCTTCCTTGTTCTACGCTCTCCAATTCAAATTCCGAAGATCAGAATAGAAGTAGTAAACAAAAACCCCAAATTAAATCTTAAATTTGGATCGTGGGTGTCGAGCTTATCCGCTGTGGATGAGGCAAAGATTAGACAGGATCTGAAAGGAAGAAATGTGGGAGTCGGGAATGTCAACGCCAGATTTGTGAAATCCAGTTAAGATCTTTCGAAAATCCAATTTCTGATGGATTTGCCTGATGTCATTGGCAGATTGGATTCATATCCTCTTAAATTTCGGTTCCAGGGGTTACGGTAGAATCTTTGCTTAGTGTGTCCAGTCAATTAATCTCCTTAATCGCCCGATTTCATCGCTTTTTCTCCCGAATCTGAGTCTAATTGCGGATCTGCCTCTCTCTCTCCTCTTCCTCAATCCTCAGCCGCGGACGCGGAAGCAACTTGCTGTCCTATAATAGCCAAGTAGCAAACAAAAGTACGGATTGTTGTGTCTAGCAGACTTTCCCGAGACAAAAATAAAAAGAGGCACTTTTAGGCTTCGGACTAGCCGAGCAGTGTAGTTACGCGAGGAAGTCGGAACACGCACACGCGGAGTTCCAGGAATAGTCCGGCGCCGCGGCGGCGCGTCCGTTCCAGGCCACGATGTCCTTCTGAGGCCGCCGCGGTGTTGCGAAAACAGAAGCAGACGAAGTTGTTTGTTTTTTAGCGAAAGTTCAGGAAATCTGTTTATGAGGAGCGAGGGAGTGTAGGGAGACTTGGGTCTGACCTTTAACAGAAAATCTTGGAACTCTCCTGGGACGGATACGGTAGGTGTTTTCCAGGTCTTTGATACTTTTGATCGAAATCAAGGGAACGGAGAGTGCGTTGGAAAAGGGAGACTAAGGGTGTGGGATTACGGTAAGAAGGAAATTCGTGTAGAAGTCTGAAGCAGAACTTCTAAGAATGGACATGTGTTTGGGAGAAAACAGAGCAATGTAGATACACAACGGCTTTGTTTGGGAATTAGGTGATTGTCTGGAATCGCGGTTAATGAGTTGTGCGTGTAGGCTCTGGGAAAAATGGTATTTTTAGAAGACAGGTGCCAGCCGTATAGCTACAGTAAGTATACGGAGATCTCTGACTGTAGTTCCTCAGAGTGATCCAACCGAATACAACCGTAGTCCAATTTAGCCAAAACACATCTAGATCAAGAGCCTTCCCCAATTGAAGCTCAATCTATTTTCGGACTCTAATCTCCCAAACCTCCAACTCATAAATCTTTAACCAGCTAAACTCTATCCACGCCAAAAACAGCCTCCGTCGCCTCTCCTAAACCGCATAATCTAAAATTCCAATTTCGAAAAGAAACGCCATTCATGACGCATGTTCACCCTTATTTTCAAAGAATCCTGACCGTTGCTTCGTGTTTCCTAGAGCTACCGTATCCTCATTTCTCGCCTAAAATCGTAGCTTCAATTTCTTGACTTAGAAAATATCCTCGTCTGCCCTTTCTATTTTCATCGTCCTCGTCGCTCATAAACCACTGTTCTGGTCTGACCAGCCGTAGAAGGATCACAGTGTTTTTCAACATCAAGTTTTAGGTTCAAATGTTTTCTTCTCGTCGATTCGGACAGCATGAACCAGGAACTCCGGACTCAGCGACGCGAACTCGTAACGGTTGTTTGTCTTAGACTATTACAGTTTGGCCTTAAGAAATTCTCTTTAAAAGCTGTTTACGTCGCAGCTTCCTCCAGTTCACGCGACCTACGCCTGCTGCTGCTTCCTCAAGCTCAGACGTTACGTGTGAGGGCATGTTCCTTGTAAAGAGGACTGTTTGCGTGTGGCCCGAATCTTCCGTCAACACTTCTGGGAACGGAGTTGTTGCACTTCTTGTTGCCAACTTTGGTTCCAACGGATCCCCATGAGTCATTTCTATTTATAAGTCTCTCCCGACCGTCTCGCGTTCCAGGCTATAAATCCAGGGCCGAAACTTCAGAACCCTTCAGATCATCGAAGATATGGATTCACGTGGGATTTGCGGAAATGGGTCCCGTGTGGATGAGCATCGTGAACAACTACGAGTTGTGAAAAAGGACAAAAACAAGAGGGAGGAAAACAAATAATTCGAGAGGACGTCGGCAGCGCCCGGCGGAGACAACGGGAAAACAGCTGACGACCTTTTGAGATCCGAAAAGGTTGAAAAGATTGGAAATTGCGCTAATTTGAGTGGAAGAGCTGGAGGTGGACGTGGATTAACACTTGCGCCGACGTTGTCGGAGAGTCTAATTGGGAGATGATGACACGAGGAGGAGGATGATAAGGGAGATCGGAGGACGACGGATGGAACGTGTTTTTGTTTATCGGGAGAACTGAGATTTGCAAGGATTAGTGCGGAGGGAGTAGGTCGTGTTCAGTAGCCCGGGACATCATCGAGGATTGGAGAGGCAAACAATCAAAAACGTCAATTCTTACGTCTTTCGATATCACCTCCTTTGAAAACACTCATTACGAACTGTGAAAAATAGAATTTGGAGGAGTATTTTTGAGATCCCAAGATTTTCTTGTTCAGGAATCTAGTCGCTTTGTTACGAGATCTCTCGTTACGTATTTCTACGTTTCAATGCCAGTTCTGGCAACGACTATCCAGGAATCGAAAACATGGTCGCAGACAATCCGATGATCATAAACACGCGTCTGATACTGTTTTGAAAAGAATGAATCTTTGGAATGTTTCAAGCAATTCTAACGACGATTCTGTGTCTGTTCTATGTTGGAAAGAAAGTCGCAGGAACGGAGAATTATGCGAGATGATCGGCGAAGACACAAACTTGACACAATCCTTTAGAGTACCTGGAGAACATGTTTGGAAGGTAGAAGAAGACCGGTTGCCGTAAATTTTGTTTATGCACGCAGAGGTCGACCACGGGAACGTTCGGGTAAAGTTAGGAATTGTTGCTATTCCGGGACCAAGGATAAAGCTGAGATCTGGCCACGGATCTTAGCAGATGGATCCAGTGCGTTGTTCGATCGCATTGTTGATTTGCTGATTTCCGAGAGATTGCGAAATTGGCTCTTTTGTGGCCTCACAATCAGGCAACCACCAATTCGGGCCCGCCGTCAACAGCCCAGAAAAACACGTTAAATCGAGCACGTTGTTTTTGTTTGTCACGTCATGGCACGGCGGTCGTTTTGGCTTCTGCAGCAACAAATGTTTGTTTTTGCCTCCTCCTTCGCCGCCGCCACGCCAAATACCCCTTGCAGCCCTGCCTGATTACCCGGGAGAGCCAAGAGGTCGAGGAACTGTGCTCGTTTTGTGCAAACGTCTTTTCGGGTTCTTGGTCCATTTATCGGAGGTGCAGGCGAGAACTGGGGCACGACTCCGTGGCACAGAGTACAGACTCGGCCCAAAATCGTTACCTGTTGCAAAACAAAGATAAGATACGGGGGAACAACTCGTCGCCTCGACGCGGGCGGAATCTTCCCACGTGTGTTCTTCACATTGGATCGGGAGATCCGGTTCTGTTTGGGTAGCGTTTATCGTATCGGAGTAACGGAATGGAGGTGTTTGCACGGGATTTGCATGCCTGACGAGACCCAGTTGCATAGGGAACGTAGAGGGAGGCAGAGGTCCAAAACAAGCTGAGAATGTGGGTCAGAAGCACCGAAGTCGGAGGATACGGTAAAACCCAGAATCTCGATTTCATTTTGTGCATTCTCGCCTATTTTTAGTCCTCCGCTTATCTTCTTCCTGTTTACAAGATGATACCGTCTCTGCGACGATTTCGAACGTCGTAAAGCGCGGCGGCACAAGCGGCGGCGACGGTATAGCACGTGACGACGCACATGGAACCACGGGAAAATCGGCGGAAAAAGTCGCTCGAGAGCAACAAAACAGACGGAGTCGCATGTGTCGCCTAAGGGTGATGCAATCGGGCGAGTTCCGTGGGGCGACTTCGTGATTACGAGTGCAGTTTACAGCACCTTTTGTCTCCTGACCTCCGTCGCTCCATTTGGAATCGGATGCAGGCAGGAAGAGAGGAAAATGGGGGAAATGTCCAGGACAGAATTCGTGCAGTTTTGGCGAGAAATTGGAAGAGACTACAAGAACTCCCAGTACAATCCTCAACGTTGAACCCTCTTTTACGTGCAGTTTCCAGAATTAAATCTCCAAATCAGGTCGCCCACAACCGTAGCATGTGACTCACGCGTTAACGCCTAATTCACCGACGTCGTCTTCGTCGCACCCAAAACCTCCTTCGGGGAAACCGCAACCTTGTGCTTTGTACCGACGCTGCAACGCCAAACTACGTTCTCTCGCGATTCCTGCGCGGCAATGTGGGTTTATTTGCGAAGAAGGAGACCTTTCTTCGTACCGAAGAACCGAAAGGCACTTTTCTAGAAACCACACCCAACCACCCGAGTGGGTTTATTTGATCTTTGGTGATGGCGATGACGTGGAGGACCGGATTTCGGGAACAAAAAGGATCCCTCTTTTAAGATCTGGAGTACGACTTAACGCCGGGGCGAAGGTCGCCTCGCGTCTGAGTCATAGCGGAGGAACGGCTGTAGGCAGAGGGTTCCACCGGGATGATACTTTGGACTGGGTGGACTTCGAAACGGCGTTTTTGGAAGTCGGAAAGTTCAGGGGAATACGAAAAAGGGCGACGTTTAATTCCAAAAAAGTAGTCGTCGTTTGCACTTGCGACACGTGGTCGACGGATGATCTATGACTCTCGTTCTGGTTGCCGACGCTTTGTGCCTACTAGTTGCGGGAGATTACTTCCTGATGGATTGAAACGCACGAAAAAATTGAAGAATTGTGTTTCGCAATTCGAATCAGTTTTAAGGGGAATTCGGGAGCTTGAAATCTGCGAAGTCTCCCTTAGCTCTTCGGTCCAAAGGCTGTCCTCTCCTACTCTCCTAACTCTTCGTTTCCACACACGTTTCGCGTACGACGCAAACGTTTCTTCGTCGTCGCCGTCCGCGTGCCGGGGTACTTTGGACCCAATGATCTGGTGTGATCGACCGTCAGCCGATCGCTACAACTTCTCCGATCCGCCGCCGATCGCCTCCGGCGGACGTAAACACGTGGTCACGTCGTTCGAGCGCAGCCGCCCACCACGTCGAAGCGCCGCGTCCAAACGCGGTCTTCGGGCGAGATCTGAGTGTTTTCTGGTGTTTCTTAGATCGGCCGCGAAGAAAGCGACCCCAAACGCCGGTCGGCGAGAGAGGGGTTTCCTGGAAACGTCACCGACGTCCAGCGAAAACATTGGGTATGAATACTGAACGAACCTCCACGCCCGAGCGAGAGGCCAAAGCTTGCGCCGTCGTCCTCAAGCTAGCAACTCTCTTAGCTTTGCAGATCTCGCGGCTGCCGAAGAAATGTCGGGAAAGTGTAAAAGCGGCGGCAAAAAGTCGCCTGGAAATCTTGCAGGACGACTGCTGACCTGATGAATATGTTTACGAGTTCGGGCTGCGGAATTCACGTAGCCGCCGAGGGTCGAGTGTAATAGCAGACAGGGCAAAAAGAGGAAAAAGCGAAAGAAAGAGGACTTGTTGTTTGCAGAGGAGGAAGCGATGTCTGAAAGTTAGCCGAAATGTGATCGGCGGATCGGCGGAGGATGGATCGGAACCGGGGTCAAACAGATCGGGAGGCTGAAAAAGAGGGAAGGAGGAATCAAGGGGTCCAACTGAGAGATCTATGTAGTTCAGTGGGTTTTGAGAGATCGCTTTTAAGGATTCAAGACTCTTGTCTTGGCCTACCGTATCCTTTGCCTTCCATTTGCTCCTGATCCATTCTCTGAACCCCAGATTCCCATCGCCTCAACCACAAAATGACCATGTTTACACCCAAATCACGTCCATTTCGGCTCATTAAGAAAACCCATGATGTCAACAACTCCCAGAACACGCGATTTGAATTCTTGCAGGTCAGAACTGAAACCCACGTGCCTGGCACGACCGGTGATTCCCGAGTTAACAGAAACTTCATTTCCAAGTGTTGTCAATAAACAACCCAAGAAAGCGTAATTCTAGCATCCTCAGCTAGATCGGGAAGGAGGAGTACGGTGGCTGCTAAAGCAGGGCAAAGTCCGTTCGAACTCGCGCGTGCTTTAAGCGGCACATGAACTTGTTTACTTCCACTTAAAATTTCTGAAATGATGCAAGTGGAGTCGTGGTGTTCATGTGAACGGCTGGAGGGGAGGAGGAGGACCTGGCTCGGTCATTAACTTGCGACGTGCGGGTAAAGAGGACAGCTGGAATTGGGGATGGAAGTCATAAAAAGGGTTGGAGTGGAATATGAAGTTTGCTCGGGATTCTGTGGTGGTTTGTTTGTGGTTTGGACGGTTGTGAGCAGCTTGCATTTCAAGTGGGAGAGAGCCGAAAGCCAGGAAAAGCCGAGTCTCTAGGGTCATCTTAGCAAAGCCACAATTCCACGAATGAGCCAAGATCGCAAACTCTAAACAGCGTGAATTTTGATCTGAGTTTGATCTGCTTGAAGATTGAATCCTGTCAGCGTTCTTGAACCTCTCCGGCCTGTGTTTGCTCTCCTCCGCCAGGGGACAAAGTCCTTTCGGACTAAAAGCCACACGCGCGATTTCGGCAGCTGAGGAGGTCTCCATGCAGATGCAAGCAATCGAAGACGCCGCGTGATGTTCATGTGAATGTCGGCGGACGTTCTTTGGGCGGAAATCTCCTAAGACGGCTTGGAACTTTTGGGGCAAAGGTCGACGCTGATGGCACCGAAACCGCAACTAACACATCTCCAATTTATGGATTTCTGGATACACCCACTCTTCTCTACATTCCAAAGACTCCGCTACTTATCCAAGAAGACTCCAGTCTTGCCCAATTACCCACTGTTCCAAGAAATCCGCCCGCCTTTTCCCCGTTTTCTCCGGACCCGAAAAACCTCCGCCGACGTGCAAACGTCAACAACGCGGTTGGCTTGAGCGCATCTCGGGCGCAACTGCAAACGTGCAAAGTGATTTATAAATTGCGCTTCGGGGACGAGGCCACAAGGCAAAAACGCAGATTATACGCTCTCTTGGACTCGTTCTTAGAAGGAAGCGTCTGCACGTCGCACGTTCTCCCATAGTGCTGGCCATGTGTCCTCCGAGGGAAAAATTGAATTTGCAGACGAAAAGACTTTTCGTGAAAGGCGCGGAATTGGGTGAAAAAGAATCTCTGGGGAGGAAGTGGACTGTGGAGAAGGAGCAATTAATTCTTGTTTTATAGGCATAAGAGGGCGTTTTGTGTCGACGGGACACAGAGGACACGTTTCTGAGAGGACTTAATTGGACGCGAAAATGGGGAGAGGGATATTTCGGCTATATACACATTTTGAACCCAATGAATGCGATTATTTCTACAGGTGAAATTATCGGCTTTGTTCATTCAAAGAAGCATATTTGATTACATCAATTAACAATTATGCTCCGTCAACGCCTGATTCGACGTCAACAAGAATTAGCTATTTCCTTACGTCCAACCCAGAAATATCCACGCACTTCTGTGCTGCAGCTTTACAAAATTCACATTTTCAGAACCTCTATTTATACACACAAATCACATCCCATTTACATAAAACAACAAAAATGGCCGCTGCGTTCTTCTCCATCCTACGCCGCTGCGGTCCTGTCGATCTTGATGTTGTGGATGTACTTCTCGAGGCTTTTGTCGTCTTCGGTTTGAACTTCCTTTTCGACAACGACGAACGTATCCTTCTTCAAGTCGGTTTCCACTCCCTCGAGTGCTGGAACCACTCCCGGATAGATCAACGAGTTCTTGGGCCGCGCCTTGGTCCATTCTGCCG
>KN166991.1:0-18571 GCA_000757745.1 Steinernema scapterisci | reverse complement strand
GTCTTTAAATTTCTGAGAATTATTAGGCGTCCGCTGATCAAGCTGTCAATCTCTCTCGAATTTTGGGAAGTGCGCCTTACCCGTCCGAAGAGGGAGAACATCCGCCGCATCCCCATTCGGGCCGTGAACTTCATGACGGGGATTGTGCCGACGAGGTTCCCGATGGCGATGACGGAGAAGAGCCAGGCGCGCTGGGAAGTGGAGTAGTCGTATCTGGACCCCGTAACAGGTTCTGTAACACGGGGAATCAGATCGGAATTCCCAGATTCCACTCACCATCGTCCACGAAATCGGTTCCGTTGTCAAACTCGGAGGGGATATCCACCATGCAGATGATCGTGAAATTCAGGACGATCGTGTTGCTGACAATCACCGAGAGGCACAACGTGGTTATCACGAGAACCACGAATCTCGTATTTCCGAAAAAGCAGAAATCGCTCAAAACTGCTGACATCTCGCTTCACTGACATCCAGACCCTTTCTGACCTTGTTTTATATGCATCCCCGGACATCAATATCCTCCTCGGGTACAAACTACGGTTTCGAAAGCTTTGAACTCCGCCAAATTCCAAAAAGATCGCACTTCAACCTTCGGCGTCGCTCTCGTCCGTAGTTTCGGTGACGCCGGTTGGCGGATGAATATACACAATAGGATTTGGCGGTGCGCGGCAAAACAGCCGCCGGAGGTGCAAAGAGTTCGACACAAAAGTGACACGAGCGAAAGATGTTTTACGCTGTTTTCGGCACTTTGGCACGCGAGAAGATCATCGTTCGGTATCAAAGTATGAACTGACTGAAGTTCCAACTACGGAGTTCAGCTACGGATAATTTTCTTGGGTTAGACAAGTGGGAAGGTGCCTTTCGATTACGGCGGAGCGTTCTAACCTCATAGAGTCGAATTCAAAAGACGGACAAAGTGAACTGGGTTTGAAACGTTTCTCCTGGTCTTTTTCGACAGCCTGGTTCAATATTATGAGATTAAAACTTTTGTTTAAATCGATTTATTTAGAAAACAAATAAATACATTTGTACGCATTTGTATAAATATGTCCTCGGAGTTAGTCGAGGCAAATTACGGATTCCCGTTCTTAGTGAGATTCTTGAAGACGACTTCCAGCCTCCTGGAGCAAATCTCCTAAAACCAAAAATTGAGCCTTCCAAAAATCAAGAAATCCACTTACCAGTTTGGTTCATACACGATCGATGGTACTGGTCGAATTCTTCCATTTTGTGCTCTGCCGACTGACGTTTTTCCTTGACAGTTGCAGCCAGCGAGTCGATGCGCTCCTTCATGGCATCGGCCATCTTATCCTCGGCGCACTTTTCGCCCATAAGCTTATCCTTCACATCGCTGGCGGCGTTCTTCGTCGCGTCGTAAACCTCGGAGAGCTTCTCCTTGGCTTGGTCGAGATATCCGGATTGAGGTTGGTCAGACATTTTGGGATTAAAAGAGGATTCGGAGATTGAAATAACCAAACAGTTTCATGACTGATCCCTTCCAGGAGCTTTTATACTCCTTCTTCCGAAGGCGGAGCCGCGTTGGTCAATAAACAGCCAGAAGTACATAAACAACGGAACGCGGTGTTCTAGAAGCTGCGGGAACACGAGGGAAGTAAACAAGAAGAAGGGGAAATCCCCGGCGGTCGATGGTCGCTGCATGGCGAGCGAACAAAGTCCGCTTCGGGATGTTGTTGATCAGAGATCGGCGCGGCGCGTTTGGAATTGCGAAATGTTGAGAAACTAAAACAAGCGCTATTTTTAGATTCGAAGAAGCAGAGCGACGGGGTTAAAAATAGAACGTGGGAGATGACTATTTGGATGGGCGACACAACAACAGGGATGGGAACAGCAAACTGGAGTTTGAATTCAAGATGTTGCTATTAACAGGTCAAAAGGAGAAATCATTTACAGAAACCCGAGGAATGATATGATTTAAAAAGAACTTTCACATTGGCCAGAAACGTAAACAAGCATCGGCAATACGACATCCCACGCAGGCGGCATCGCCGTTACGGCAACTCGAGTTTCAACACCTACCGGCAACGCGACCGTCGCGCGGCGACACCGCTTGCACGGACAGCGGCTCCAACCTAGTTTGTTTCGAATTTGAAAGTCCGGTTGGGGCGACACGAATGTTTCTCCGTCTTTTAGCGTTTCAGCATGAGTTCTGGGTCTTTTGAAACTGCTTTATTTGTTTTGGAATTCAATGAATTTAGCAAATCAAGTGAGTGGTTCAAGCGAGAACATTCCCATCGATCGCGACGTCTTCAAGTTTGACTTTCTTGAATTGGAGGAACATTCTGAAATGAATCGTTGTTAATAACTTTATTAGCCTCTTTTCTGCATTTAGAGCGCTCCGTGGCGTGTGTTTCCTGTGATTCTGTAAAAGAGTTTCGCGTTTTTCCGGGTTGCTAATTATGCCGTTTTTCCAGAGATCGCCTGGGCACCGAAAAGCCCGCGACGCACTCTGCGGCCGAAGAATTCGGCATGCCCGTAAGTTTCGCAAGCTTTTGGCATTTTTCATCGGTTCTTTGCAGATCATTAGGCCGCCTCGACCATCCAAGAAACGAAGCTTTGGAGGTAATGGGATCTTCGCCGAAACGAATTCTCATGTCATTGTAAGCGCGCTTTCCTGTGGTAATTTTCGCAATTTCGCATATATTTTATTAAGAGGATATGCTTAAATTTTCTAAATCGTACCTGGACTTGTCCACTCCCAAACCTTCCGTCAAAACCGGGAACAGCAAATCCGAAGTCGCCTGGTTATGCTCCTTTCCGATGTTCTTTGACGCGACGACGAAGATGTAAGCGCACGCGTCGTTCGAACCTCCGAGATAAAGATCTTTCTTCGTGTTGATGTCGATCATAATCCACTAATTCACGATTTAATTAAATCTTCATTTTCCAGATCACCTCAACTGGAAGACCCGTACACTTCGCCAGGATTTCGGTGACATCTTTGGGCAGCGAAGGCGAATACGACGCAACGTTGGTGTTGATGACACAGAGCGGCATGGCGATCAATCGAAGAAAGAAGACGCGAGGAACCGATAATGCACCCAGCCGGCGATGGGAGGCTGATTGTGGTGTGTAGTCGGAAGTATTCCAAGGCCGCGAGCAGAGAATAAGGAGCCCGAAAGAAGCCGAAACCACTGGAACATCGACAGGTATGCACCCACCACATTCGCATCTCTAATCCCAGTTTCCAGGCACGTGGCAACACCTCTCCTCGACATGATCTCGAACACAGAAAAAACCAGAATCGAAGATTATAGGTGCTTTGGCACAAAATGAAGAATAGAGATGTGTTCCGAGTTGGATGTCGAAGGCACCAATGAGCGTCCGAGATGGGAAATTTCCATACCGAGAGGATTGGGGATTGATGTCCTATTTGACCTCCCAGATTGGGTTCGTATTATAAAAGCGAGGTGAGGCTGGCGGGAAGCACCAAACGATGAATTCGTTGAGTGTATTCCTGAGTTCCTGCGTGGGTTTCGGCCTTCTGGATGGGGTGTTCAGTGCGACGACGTTCAGCCCTGGCCGTTGTGGATCTCCAGCGGCTTGTGATGGCCAATTGTCCCAAGTAATCCTCATTCGTGCTCTTAATTCTTAATTCCTAATTTAGAACGTATCTGTGCTCACTCCCGAGCACTTCTTCGCAACCGGCGAATCCGTTTTCGCCCGCTACGAAGATCCTCTCAAGAAGCTAGAAAGGGAACAGGAGATCAGCTACCAGAAGAACAAAGCAGCGATCAAACACGCTTTGGAAGAAGCTGCCGTGAGTTTGAAAATGTCATGGGTTGTGTATTTTCTGTTTTTAGCGATTGAACGCCAAGCCAATTCCCGACCAGTTTCAAGACGGCCAGGACTTTCCGAGTCCGGCCGCTTCGAATTCCAGCAGAAGATCTAAGCGCCAAGCGAAGATTACCAACATGCCCCACAACTTTTGGCCTAGTGGACAAGTTTATTACTACTTTGACAACAACTTCAGTGAGTTTAGCGCTGAGATCCATTTGGGAAAACGAGTTTTATAAGCCTTCGATATGTTTATGCCTGCTTTGCAGCGCAAATCTGTCTGGGAAACTTTGCTCTCCTCTGCTAAACACACGAATTCTGTGCTCCTAAATAATCTCTTTTCCAGATGAAAACGGCCGCCACTTCATCCGCATGGCCATCAACTGGTACGAAACGCACACATGCCTCCGATTCCACGAAACCTCTCCCACCGCTACGGACAAACCCTCGATTATCCGAATCTACCGAGGAAATTCTTGTCACGCTTATATTGGATGCAACTTCGAGGAGAAGACTCAAGACCTCTCTCTCGCGGGCTACTGCGATAGGTTCGACAGCGCTTGTCACGAGATGGGCCACGCTTTGGGACTTTATCACGAGCATGCCAGCGCTGATCGGGACAACTGGATTTGGGTGGATTTGGCCAATGTTAAGGTAAGATTCGTGTCCATGATTGTCTTGAAAATTTGTATTTTCAGCCTCAGTACAAGCACGACTACGATAAGGTGTCAACCTGTGATAGCTACAATTATGGAGTCCGATACGATTACCGTAGTATCATGCACTATAAGCACAAGTAAGTTTAAACTTAAATTCAGACTTGGGTACCTTAAAATTGTCCATTGCAGGCTCTGGGCCGCGGATCCCAACAAACCCGTCATGGTCGCCTACGACCCCAACTACCAGCAAGCGCTCGGAGCCAGCAACATTCCAGTTTTCTCAGATATCGTCATCCTCAACAAGATGTACAACTGTTACGGTACGAGAATCACTTCCAAGCTAAAATCAAAGTTTCAACTTTAGATAAATGCATAAAGACCGGAAATCCGTGCAAGAACGGCGGCTACCCGAACCCCAACAACTGTCAGTGCGAGTGTCCGAGTGGATTCTCGGGTCAATTCTGCACCGAGCGCCAAGCATCCTCTCCCGGTCTCAACTGCGGCAAGACCTTCACGGCCACGAACAACTGGCAATGGCATCAAGAGAACAGCGTCGTCGGAAACGGGAAATACGAAACCGTGGATCTAACTCAGCCTGCCACCTGCTTCTATTGGATCCAAGCGCCCGAGGGGAAGAAGATCCAGTATATGATAAACTGGGTCGGATTCGACGGAAACGGTGATCAACTGTGCCACGACGCGTGTTGGTACGGAGGACTGAACACCAAGGGCCACACGACGAATTACCAGCCAGAAGGATACAGATTCTGTTGCTCTTCTCAGCTGAACAAGCCTCTAGTGACGGAATCGAATCTCCTCATCGTCGAGGCGTTCAACCACTACAGATACACGGACTTCAAGTTCCAATATAGAATCGGTAAGCAGGGTTTCGATGACTCGTAAAAACATGGGATTTCAGATCCTTGCGGCGGCTCCCTCACTGCTACCACTTCCTGGCAGTGGTTCGCTTCCAACGACGTCACAGGAAACGGCCTCTATCAAACCGCCGATAAGCAATCCACCTGTTCCTGGACCGTAAACGCGCCAGCTGGATCGAAGATCATTTACCAGATGAACTTCATCGGATTCGACGGAAACAGTTCTGCGCTGTGCTACGACAGCTGCTGGTTTGGAGGAGTCGAGGTTTCGGGCGCTAACGCTATCCAGTTCTGTTGTCCTGACCAGTATAACCAACTCGTGGGATCCACCGGAAACTCGTTGACTGTGAAGGCCATGAGCAGATATAAGTACACGGACTTCCAGATTCAGTACATGATCGGTGAGTAAAAGGCTTTTTAAAATTGTAAGATTCGTGCTTTTCAGATCCCTGCAGCAGCTCTTCTACCGTATGCCAGAACGGAGGTCGCCCGAATCCTTCTAACTGCGCCACATGCAAGTGTCTTCCTGGATTCTCCGGAAACGACTGTTCCCAACGCGAGGGACCCTCTGGAGGAGCGACTTGCGGGAAAACCCTCGCAGCCACCGCCAACTGGCAATGGTACTCCGAGAACCACGTCGTTGGAAACGGGCAGCACGCGACCGCCGACTACAGTAACCCGTCGAAGTGCACCTACCACATTGAAGCGCCTGCTGGTAAGAAGATCGAGTACCAGGTCAACTTTGTGGGCTTCGATGGAGACCAGAACTCTCTGTGCTACAATCAATGCTGGTTCGGGGGCGTAGAGGTCCGCGGCCATACTCCACAGTTCCAGCCCGATGGAATCAAATACTGCTGCATCAACGATTACAACAAGAGTCGTACGAGCGGCACGAATAGGCTCGTGGTCCAGCCTTGGAACATCTACCGCTACACGGACTTCAAGATAGCTTATAAATTTGTTTGAACTGTTCTTTGTATATAATTTGCACTTTACTGACGATTTATAAACGTTTACTTTACACAGAAGACACAATTCAAGGTTCGGAATGCGTCCGAGGACGGGGCTTCCTCAGTTCACATGTGACGGGTGTTGCCCATGTTGATTCCAGAGGCGTTGGCGCCCTTGTTCGACCCCATCTGAAGTCCGATGATCGCGTCGCCGGCGCGGAGCTGCTGCTCAGACCAGTAGCGCTTCTCGCCGTCAGCTTCTTTCGGTCCTGGAAATCATTTGAAAAGGTTAACTTCAGGTTAGATTACGAATACCAAGGCCAGGTTTTCCAAAGAGCTTCTCGCTCTTGCGAGCGAGCGCGCTAAGGCACATGAGGACGGCGTTGGGATCTTGCTCTTCGTAGAGATCGGTGGTTTGGAACAGTTCGGACTTGTCCACGTACTTCATGGCGAACGCGAGGAAGAACGAGATGTTCTCCATCTGCTTGAACGCCATCTTGCTGTCGTTGACCTTGCGGACGGCGCCGGGGGAGAGCGAGTTGGCGAGCCTAAACAATAAAAGTTTAGATCAAAGGATACAAGCTATTTCTGAGAGATCGATAAACGCAGAATACTGGTTTGAACTCACTTGCAAAGGACGGTTCCGTCATGGAGGAGGGTCAGGAAGTTCTGAACTTCTCCGGAGGTGTTGATGTTCGCGTAGGTCGTGTTGCGAAGCCAAACGAGGATCTTGTGAGCAAGGTGCTCGTCGTACTTGCTGTGAATCTTCTTCTGCGCTTCGAGCGCGATTCCGGACTTGGCGGCACGATCGGCGGCGGACATTTTCAAGGTTTCCTGAAACAAAGAACAATTTAACTCTCTAGAAATCTAGAAGCAAAGCGGAGAACGCATGACCAGAATCGTCGCTGGAAAGTTTAAGCAACCGAGAGCGAAAGGAGAACAATGACTCCCAGGGCCTGTACACCGCTCTGATAAAGGCAAGAATGTAGGCGCGGAGAGCGGCGAAGCGCGCGCCGATGACTCATTTCACTGTAACGCTTCCGCCGCTCTTGTAGCCCTTTCTGAGTCACGTCGTCCTCCCGCAAAACGAGCGCCGCTGTTTTTCCTCCTACGCGCATAATAATCATCGATTCTCTTCGTCATGAAGATGAACTCTTACACACTGACGAAGGCTTTTTGCACTTTGCGAGGATTCTTGTTGCGGATACATGAATACAATATATAACAGTTCTTGCGGATTAGATTTATGCATCTTGCTTGGCGATGCAGCTCTTGTAGTGCTCGTCGTAGTAGAAGATTCCACAGCAGTAGGGTCCTGGGTAGTCGGGAGAGTAGCAGGGGTTGAAGTTGCAGTAGCGGCGCTGTTTGATGCTGTTGTTGTTGATATCCACGCGCTGCTGGATTCCGCAGCCTCCGCATGTGTATTGGCACGCGGACCAGGGACCCCATTCGATCACGGGTTCTGGAGTGCCTTCCGAACCTAAACCAAAGTCATAAACACGCTTGAATTCTAAAGATTCTTGCCTTCAGTCGGTGTAGTGGCCGGAGCTTGGGTAGTGGCCGGAGCTTGGGTAGGAGGGAGTACGGTAGGCTGATCTCTGGGTTCTAAAGACAACAATGTTATTATGGAAAACACAAAAGTTCAAGACTTACCATGCCTATACCGTAAAGAGAATCCGTACCTACTGTTCTTCGATCTGAACAGCACATAAACTCTGTTAGCGGTGATCGCAGATGGAATCACGACCGGAGGCGGACGGTTGTAAGGACAGAATCTGGAAGAATCGATATATTTAAGCCTTGATATCTAAGAGTAACCTCGCTCCAGCGACCTGGAAGTTCTGGATGTCGTATTTCAGCTCGATGTAGTTGTTGTCACAGGCGCCTTCGAAGTTCGTTCCTGAGAAATTCGCCTCATCGAGGATAAGCGCGACTTTCTTGTCCGCGGGACCCTAAACAGGTCCTTTCACATCTCGTAATCAATTGTTATCAACCCACATAAATCATGAAATTGCAGTCCAACGCGTCCGTTAACGTCAAGGTTTTGTAGTCCTCCGTCGCGTAGATCAATCCCGATCCGCACTTTGAATCGCTAGGCGCCACGTTGTCACAATGGCGTCCACCTAAACCTTCCGGACAACGGCAAGTGGAGCAGTTCTTGGGATCCGTGTAGCCTCCGAAGTAGCAGGGGAGCTTCTCAGGGCAGATATCTGGAAAAAAGCTATAGTAGATCTAGCCAAAGGAATAACTAATCCTACCACAATACATCGCGTTGATCTCCTTAGAATCCGTGAACGAAAGCTGGAAACGTTGGCCCATCGTTTCCTGAAGGTACTGATCCTTGGGACGCATCGTTTCGAGGCCGTATCGAACTGGGAAACCCTGAAAAAAGCTTTTAAAAATGGTAATTATTTGGATGACCCTACGCTGTGACCGTAATGCATAGCGGATCCAAGGTCGTAAGGTATGCCCCTCGTCGTAGCCCTGTAGAATGCTTGTGGCGGTTTGTAGTTGTACTGCATTCCAGCCTGGATGTTCTGCCAGAAGATTTCCACGAAGTCCGTTGCATCGGGCCGCGTTTGAGTGTGGAACAGGCCTAAGGAGTGACCGATTTCATGAGCGATGGTGGTCGCCCCTCCACATCCGCGGCCGAGCGAAACGTAGTTCAGGCTCTGTTTTCCGAGAGGAGAAGAACAACTGGAAAATCGGATTTTAGGAGAGATCACAAGAAGAGGGTCTTACCCTCCGCCACCATAAAAGACCAATCCACCGTTGGCATAATCATTGCTCTCCCGGAACGTGATGCACGTAGTCGCTTCCCATAAAGCGATTCCTCTGCGGACAGCGTCGATGCCACCTGAAACGCATAAATGAGGACACTGGTTTCCTAAGATCGCTTACCATCGGGAGGTCGATTGTTGTCAATCTGCCAGGAAATGGGGAACTTCGTCCACAGATAGATTCCAACGCTGTAGAGTCGATTCGAAGTTTCTCGGCCTTCTTTCGTCGCTAGCTGGATCTCAAAATCTCTGAAAGAATGATCCTTATTTCTTCTCATCGTATTCTATCCTTACTCGACCAGAGCATCCAGCATAGATTCGTGGAAGACGATGTCACCTTGGTAGAGGAACGGGTTCGCGTCCGGCTTGGTCGCATTGGGCGCCCACTCGATTTCTTCGAATTTCGGGAGCTTATCCTAAAGTCATATTGCACATCTAGAATTCCACAATCCTACCTACCGTATCCAAATCCTGCAGCTTGTGAGTGATCTCGATGAGGCGATTCATCGACTCCACGTACTTCCGAACCGGGATGCCATGGAACGTCGTTTCTCCTTCCGGGATGAGGTCGTAGAACCGAACCTAAACGAGATCATTCAATCCTGGAACTCAATCCAAAAACCCACAGATTCGGCGCATAAAAAGAAACTAACAATCAGCACCGGTTTCAACATGACTGCTTAACTGATCTGTGGCGCTCATGGTCGGTGTTAAATAGGTTCCAGGGTGCTCCCAGGGTCATGTGCTCGAGAGCCTCTTATCAAAGTTTTTATGTTCCAGCTAAAACGCGAAATTCGATGTTATCGAGCTGATACACCAAAAACCACAATTTGATAAGGGGCTAGAGAAGTGAGGTCCGTGAAAATGTTAGATAGGACTATCCTAGAGCAGTGTGTGACTGTAAGATTATCATGTGGTTAAGCTATCAAGTCCTTGGGTCCAATGATCCCATGAAATCGCAAATTTCGACAGAGTTCCCGAGAGCTCATAAGACCACATGATCGAGATCTGTTTACAGTTTCCACATAATCATTAAAACCAATTCCCACGCAGATTCAGAGGAACCCAGACGTTGCTGAATCACAGCTGTCAAAATCAGAAGTCAAAATCAACGTTCGTCAACAATTCCATTTCCGGCTCTTCCATAATCTTTTTCTTCATCCAAATTTCAATTTCGTCCAATCCCAAAACATATTTTGAGCTCTTTACGTCAAGAACTCCTTATCGAATAATTACGGCGCCTCCAAAGTGCACCTTATCAACCTGATGCACCAAAATCGCACTTCGATAAGGAGCAATTCGAAGCTGCGAACGTGGCAAACATAAAATCTTTGAAAAAACTTCCCTGTGCAGAAGAAATTTAGATAAGAGTTCAAGCGTAGCCCATCGTTTAAAAACCCTATTCTAAACTTTGTCTTGTGTTTAAACATTGGATATACTCAATTTATTCAGTAAATGCAACAATGTGATATGTAGCACAGTTACTGGCACTCTTTAGGACCTTCACCGATAGGTTAATCTCGTTTTGTAATATAGATTATGGCTGGATAGTTAATTACATATTATGCTGGCTAACCCGATTTCTCATCGAAATGCCTTTCAAAGGTCGTCGTTTGTGATGTTGTACGGTGGTCGACTTTCTCGGAGGCGAGGGAGAGCGTCCTGTAATCGATAAAAGTTTGTAAATCGGGTAAGTTTAGCGAGAGAGCGGTAAGCGAAGATCTTTCGCTTTACTGATTTAAGATTCACGTCTAACTCCCTAAGAAGAAACCCTATGCTTACCGAAATCATCATGAATACGTCCTCGAAAGATTCGTATCCGTCGCTGAGAAGATTCAAATCCTTGATCGTGTTGTCGTCCGCGTTGATGATCGAACTGGCCTTCGAAGCCTCCAGTAAGTCGCTAGCCTTGTTTGTGATCTCGTCGTCGAACTTGTAGAGTTCTTCGGGGATCTAAAATAGTAATTGATAAGCTGGAATTAAGGGTTTAATGCTTACGTGGCTGCCCTTGTGTTCGTGGAGAATCTCTGCACTGATCGATTGGAACAGCTGGGAAAGGATGATGCACTGGTCCGTCACCAGCCGGATCCAATCGAATCTCTGCTGCTGGTGACTCACCAGGTAATGGAACTCGAAGATCGACGGCGCAGATGTGTGATCCGTTGGTGTGTGCGTGATTCTCCAGATCCTGATGCGCACGGCGCGGAAAACAGCTTGAATGAATCCGGCTTGGGAGAGGTCGTTTTCGTACTCCAGTACGATGGTCCTTCGGCCGACTTTCAAGCGTGATTGGGTTCCTGGCTTCGGGTAGTCGGAGATCACGGGGAGCAGGACTTCGTAGCTGTAGTTGGGCTGAAGATGGCACAGGCGGAGGTACTGGACGAAGCTCTCTTGTTCTTCGAGCATGTGGAGTCGGTCCAGAACGTTGGGAGCGACGACCAGGTGCCCACATTGGAGGTCCGATTTCGCCTGGAATCACACAAAATTAAGGATAAAGAAATGGAAGAAAGTAGAGCATACCTGCAGATAGAGCAGCCGAACAGCTCCCGGATCATCTAGCAGAGCTTCTTCCATTCGCGGTTCCCAAACGATCTTCCGCATCACAATTTTGTGATAAACTCCATCGGCAGCGGATTTTCGATTTGCGTTTTGCTGGGTGATGTATGGAGATTCGAAGTTCCTCAGCATCCGGACCACTGAAAAGAATTATACGATAAAAGAAAGCAGAGAGAGTTTCAACTTACAGAGCATATCGAACTTATCGCTGGTCGAGGCCAGCTCTCCATCACCTTGGGCATTCCGGTCTCTGGCCAGAAACAGCGCAAACGATCCGATATTGCGGATATCAGCGCCAACGGCGTCCAGCGCCAGTTTCAGGACCAATTCGGAGCTGTTGTTCGACAGGCAATTGATCATCTTGTGTGATCCGTCGGGCAGGAAAATCTCCAGTTTGACGTTTATGGCAGAGGGCTTGTATGAGTCCTATAAGAGTTTCAATTACGCTTAACTCTTATATCTTCTCACTCACCACTTGGAATTCCAGGAAAGCATTTTCGAAGAGATAGTGCTTGACGACGTCTTCATTCTGGATCAGGCCTTGGAAGTACTTCTTCAGTCCTATTCTGCGTTCGTTGATTCCTTTTTCGTCCAGGGTGCGCCATATCTTCTTTGGTGGGAAGTCCGGCGCGTTGAGGCGGAATCCGAAGTTTTCGATGAGCCGCTCGTGGAGCGAGTAAAGGTCGCTGTAGCGGACGGAGGCATGGAACATCCCATTGCAATGGATGTTGTAGACCTGGAATTAAGCAACAACATAAGATCAAATTCAAGCCATAAGATATAAAGCAATCGTTAAACTCGAAAATCATCGAAAGATTTCTTCCCACTTTAGCGCCGTTGGCGAGCAACGTAGAACTCAAGAAGAAGCCCCCAAGTCCAAGAAGCGACCACACAAAATCCGACCGATTGCGTGCTTTTGTGCCTTGTGAAATGAACCCATTTAATTAGCTCTGAATGTCTAGACAGGAATACGTAAGATCCATTAGGAAGAGTTCATTGGAAGTAAAGTCAGACAGAATGACGTCTGAAACCGACCGCTGGACTGCTAATGTTCACAGCAGGCAAACGTCATTTCCGAGCCTTTCTCGGACGTGTGCGGTCGGGCGCTCGCGGCTCTCTTTGTTCCATTGAAACACCGGCCAACCATAAAGAGTGCTTGTTTATGTTGTTTCAGGTCACCCTACGCTTAAAAGAAACCTCGACCCATGACGATAAATTCATAATGCCAGAAGGGGGCTACAATTCAAATATCGATTTCAGCTACAATTCCGTCCATGCCAGCCAACCCGATATTTCGATTAAATTCGTCACAAAATGCTCTTATGAGCTGAGTTTTCCAACAAAATTACTAAGAAAAGGGGCGCCTGAAAAGCAAATAAAATATTTTGGCGATAATGAGCAAACTAAATCTTATTCCCGAATTCGTGCGTGACTCAAATACCAACCAGCCGTGTTTTCGCCGTTTATGACGCCACCAGAACCCAATTCCTTAAATAAACAAAACCCACCGTGTATCGCTTCCCATCGCCGGGCTCCGTCAGCGTTTGGTAATCAGGAATAGCCACGTGCAGCATCACGACGACAGCGGACGCATACCTGACTCAGGTGGTCGAAGGAGGCGAGGATTAATCGGCCACTTGCGGTTGGCGAGCAGCAGTCAACAAGCGAGCGAGAAGCTGCCGGACAAGCGAACGAGCTGGGCGGCCTAACGAAGCGACGAATAGGAGAGATCTCGCGCGGAAACAGCGGACGAAAGGCGAAGCGTGCGTGGGATGACGACTGCGAAGGTTGACACGACGATTCTTTGGGGAAGTGGGCAGCACAGAAGGAAAATGTTTATGTTCTGTTTTCGGGAAAACGAGAAAAGGACCTTGATCGACGACAAACGACGACGACGCACGCATGACGTGTCGATCGATGGTAGTCGAGGGAAAATCGAATTAAGTCTCTTCGGGTTCTAATTTTGGAGATTAGCTGCCTGGAACAGCTGGTTTAATGCAGACCAAAATGTCACTCCGATCGCGGTGATAACGCAGCTGAAGAGTTCAGCGCCGTTATCAGCGGTCTTTCCCCGTCTTTACTGATCAAAGAGTATGTTCATGACTGAAGCCAAACTGCAACCTAAAGCTGAAAACGAAACAACTAAAATTAACCGTTTATAATCACCGATCAAAGTGTATAAGTTACAGCACATAAAAGTAATATTCAACGAAAAACAAAACATCTTATTGTTGTCCTCCGCTTTCAGCCTGATCCTCCATGTGCGTCAGAATGTAGTTGATCGCCAAATCTTCGTTTCGGTCGCAGGCGATGAAAGCTTCGAGGACGAGTGCTTCGGGGAATCCCATGTCCTTTATCTGAACGAAAAGAAAATTAGATCAGATTGGAGAGAAATGAACTTACGCGTTCCACAGCGGCGACCTCCTCTTGGGTGAGGGCGATCGTCACCGTGCGAGGACCTCCGCCGATTCCTCCGGATCCCTGCTGCACGTGTTGCGAGTTGTCGACGCCTTCGCCTTCCTGGGCGCCCTCACCTTCTTCCGCTTCTTCCATGTGCTCCACAGGAGCGTTGAGGCGTTCCAGGAAGAGGGCCTGGTTGTCACGGATGAAACCCATCAGCTGAGGGTTCAGCTGCTGGATCTCTTGCAAAATCTGCGGCAGCGCTGATGGGTTCTCTTGGACGATCTGACGCAGCTCGTTGAACTGAGGCGTGTCCATGAACGCTTCAACCTCTTCGCGGCTGATGCTTTCGTCCATTTCGACGTCCTCAGCAGGCTGGGCTTCTTGGGCACCGGCTCCAGCGGGAATACCGGTGAGGAGGTACTCGACCGCGCGGTTCGCGTCCCAGAAGGCAGCTCTGAGCGCGAGGATAACCGCGGCTCGCTCGTACCCCATGCCCATGATGGCCTCAACGGTGGCCGCGTGTTCCTCCGGAACTGCAACAGGGTTTTCAACTTTCACTATTTTTCTTTCATATTCTATTAAAATAGGTTAGAATTAGAACTGATGCTAATTTAGTACTTTCCCAAGACTCCCTACTGAACATTAGCCTAATTCTAAGAGCTGAGGCGACTGACCGACCGCAAAAAAATAGACGCTTTGAAATGGTTTTGGGGACAACGTCTAGAGAGCCGCCGTCTGGTCTCGAAACTGGTCTAAAAAGCATTTGACAACGTCTAACCAGACTCAGAAGAATCCATGTCTCTTTCGTGTCTCATTTGCGTCTCCCGTCAAAGGCCTGTGCGGTCGGGCCGCCGCTGCTCCCCTGATCCCATATTAATCTCGAAATTTTAAAGTTCGCTTACCTTCATTGGACACATCAGCCACCGTCGTGGGAGCTGCAGCTGTACCAGGCGTCATGGCGGTGGTGGTCGTCACGACCTCTTGCGGTCGGGTTTCGGCCGAAGACGTCGATGGCTCCGTCACGGGCGCAGGAGGTGCGGCGGCCTTCTCCGGGACGGACTCCTTGGCTGGAACTGGTGCGGGAGCTGGCCTCTTCTTCGGGTTCATCACGACGACGAACTTCGTCCCGTCGAACTTCATGTCGCCGACGGTTTCGTCATTTTCGTAGACTTTACCGTTGTAGATCAGCTTCATGGTTTCGACCGGGTACTCTTCTTCCCCGTGGTCCTTGGAGATCGTGACCTTGAGGTCTCCGATCTGCAGCAGACATAATAAGAACTTGACCAAAAAAAACTGTGACTTACCTTGACGTCGTCCGTCAGCTCCATCTCGAACGACTTCTGCGAGATGGTCTTGAACTTGATCAGCATCTCAGCGACCTGGAATCACGCGAATTTACAATTTGGGAACAGTCAAGAATCGCATCTGATCGCGCTTAATACTTTCCGCTAACGCAATAAATGGTGAAAAGTGTAGCGCGAAACAAGGGATTATCGAGATCGCCATCGGTTACGCGCTCCCCTCAGGACAATGCAAAAAAGTCAAACGCGCCACACTCGCCACTTATCCAAACTTCACATGCACTTGGAAACAAAACTCGCGGCACGGAGCTCATCGACCAACCAAATATATTTCGTCATCGCGCACGCTTGCGATTTTCGAAAACACGATTTTCGAAAATGCCACGTAGAGCTTGTGCGCGATGCCGAATCGGGATTCTGGAGAGGTTCTAAAACGGCAAGTATTCTACACGTAATTATAAAACGCGGACGAAGCACGAGAAGCAGAGCATCGAGAGCACACGAAAATCCAGAAAACAACGGAAATTCCAACGGGAACACGCGTGATCTCGGCGGCTTCCGCGCCGCAGGGGACGAAGTTCGAATTTGCTGACACCGCTGCTTCTTTATCGATTGCAGGCAGGTCGCGGCTGGACCGCGGCTGTGCTCGAGGGAGAGGCGGATTGGAGGAAGAGGTGGTTGAAGAAATCTCATGTCAGTTCTCCGAGTTTCGACTCGCTTTCGATGATCGGAAGATGGAGATTTCCAACGACGAGAAACTCTGTGTTGGGATTCTGGAAGCAGCGGAGGTTTCGGCGGACCTAAAGGAGATTCGGGGCCCAAGGCAAAGTGACCACAATCACACGTATATTCGAAATGCTGATTCCCCGAATTCAGCCTCGACCTCAACATCTTATGACGTTGGTTCCTCTTCTCAGCCCCCGATGTCCAATGACCCTCACGCATAGCTGCTAACTCAAAGAATGCCCAAATTAAAATCAGTCTGCGTGACCAGCTGTAAGCATAATTTATGCAAAATCAGCGGGAAACTGACGTAAACAGAATTCGAAGAAATACTTTTATGGTTATTCATGACTCCCATAAATATTTATTGGTCCGGGGCATTCCCGTGCTCTGGCTAGAACCTCTTTATAGAGCTTGTTAGATCCCTTCAAAGAGAAGTTCGCGTAATCTGAATCCTCGGCATCTTGATGGCAGAAACAACCGAAGGAGTGCTCTGGTGTCCAACTCTGGTGAAGTGTCCGTTCCGAAACAAGATCACTCGGCGATAAGGAGCGAAGGCAGCGAATGTGGAGATCGTGATTATCGGGATTCGGACCTAAAAAGAGAATTTAATGCCAACGTTTGAGTACGATATCCTTACGTAATTGCAGTATCTCATAATTCTCGCAGTCCAACTAAACACGGTTCCGAGAACACCTGTTTGCACTTCTACAGGCCAGTACAAGGCGGCGATGGAGAGCAGATTGATGAGGATAATGGGGAGGAGGAGGACATTGGGAGTCGTGGAGTAGAAAACCACGGAGAGGAGTTGACGTCGTTGTTTCTTCGTGGATTCACCTCGTTGAGATTTGTCCTTCGTGTAGCGGAGAATCGACACAATCGACTGAAAGCACAGATATTAACCGGAAAGAGAAAGAAACTCACCGCGGCGTAAAATCCCATCATTAGCACAATCGGCCCGATTCCAAAAACCTGGAGCACATAAAAGAGGATCGTGGCCACGATATCCCAAGTCGGGCTTATCTCCTCCATGTTGGTCAGCGTGATGGTATTGGAAATTGTGACTTCGATGACGATGAACACGAATCCGCTGAAGAAGATAATTGAGCGGCGTCTGGAAACTCAAATGTTAGGTAAAAGGGAGAATAGCGACTTACGAGTGAGCGAACAGCTTGTGGAACAAGATCGGAGATTTATACGACGTGTAGGTCATGGCGACCATGAGCAGCGCCAGGATCCGATAGACGTGGGAAGCGATGTCTTGGAAGAATTTCCCGATAATGGGAACGAGGTAGAGCCTAAAATAGGAAATAGCTAAAGCATCTAAAATTCGTAAATACCCATCGTCGCAGAGTCTCCCAGAATTATCCACAATCCCGACCATCTGCAGCGGAGAAATCACCAACATCGTGGTGTCGTAAGGCACGTGGGTACAGTATAACCAAAGCGTGTACAACCGGCATAAATCGTTCTTGTCCACTTTAAGCGACGCCCAAAGAACGACGGCGAATAAGACGTAGTTGATAAGAGCGACAATGATCGGGTTCGTGGGCGAAAACGCTTTCTAAAATTAGAGAATAGAAATTAAAATTCGTAAATCGCAAATGCTTACCCGTGCAGTTAACCAGCGGGACCTTACTACCGTTGTCCATTTCTTCGAGTAACGGATTTTTTGGCTACTCCGATCGGTATACGCAACCGGTTTATGACTTGACGGTGCAGGTGCAATAGGAGAATTGCGGATTTGCACGGAATAGGAAAGTATTTGTTTACCAGAAAACGATGGATTTGGTGAGAACAAAGATAGGAGTAAGGAGAGAAAGAGCTCAAAGCGAGGACAGAATTAGTGAGGTAAGGTCAAGAATTAAGGAGAGTTATTCTGTCTGTTCCGCTTTGGTGGTTTTTAGCGGAAAATGAGTGAGTAATAAATATCTGAGAACAGATGATTTTCCTGCTGGAATTGCACTTCGGGATTGTGGAAATCTCTGCTGCAAAGTTTCTAATTAGCGGTGTTGTTTCAAAGGATTGTTTCGCGAGTTCTTGTTAGGTTTTGCCTTAAATTAGTAGCTAGGGTGCACACGCGAAATTAAGATTCGAGTTTCAGAGAATTGGCTTATGGAAAGAATTGGAAAAGTTGAGAAAGATATGCGAGGAGCTTAAAATGGAAACAACAAGCCGCGAAACTCTATTTACTCTTTGCGACCAGCGATTCCAGGGATTTATGAATGCTTTAATTCGCGATTTTGGTGAAAATCCAAGTGAATTAATGCTTGTCCTATGTGGTCAGCAATGTCGTTTTTTTGGTTTTGCTTAACTTGCGCTTATATTTAATTTCTAAGAACGTCACGTTGCCTGTTTTTCTCTGTGCGTAGGTCACGTTTTCGAGTTGATTTGCGGCTATACACAGAACCAATTAATTCCATATTTAGGAGCTTTGTAAAAGATTTGTAAAATTGCCTTTTGCGCTTTGACATTGCTTGTTTAGGAACCGGTTTCAACACGAAAACGCGGCAATTCCTGCTCACC
>KN166987.1:16006-27257 GCA_000757745.1 Steinernema scapterisci | reverse complement strand
GGAGATGCCGGACCTGGTGGACACTCTGGTCAAGTACACGGCGAACAACCTGGACGGGAAGACCGCCGAGCAGATGTCGGAGTGGCTCGCGATTCCCCTGAAGAAGGACGAGAAGAAAAAGGAGGCTGAGGATGACAGCGAGGGAGCCTCCGCCGAGAAGCGCGAGAAGGCTGAGCATGCATAGTTATTCGTCTAGGATCTTTTATGACCCTCATTTAGTTGGTTAGAAATAAATTTTGTCATTAAAATATCGCCGCATTCAAACAATAACGCTTCTTTCACAATACTCTATTGAACTAGAAAAAGCACAAAAATCACTCACCGTAATCATATCATTCCAGCGGTGATCTCGGCGACCTTAACCACATCCTTAAGCGGCCTGACGCTCTTCTTCGGTCCGTCGTAGATGCTCACGGTGTCCTTCCATTTTATACGCCGGCGTTCGTTGGTCGTCGGGGTTGATGCAGGAACGATGGTGGTAGTTGTGGGGCGAAAGTTGAGCGTAGTCAGTATCGTGTTGGCGAAGATAGCTTTTTCCGCGTAGCAAGGGTTGTCCTGAAACAGTCAAAATAAGAAATTGCTTCCAGACAAAATTCTATCCCGGCTCTTGAGTAAACTGAGTTTATAGCTGAAATGCCTCACCTTTTTCATGGTCGAAATGTCCCCGAATGGATCGAGTTTTCTCTTCACCATCGGCAACCTCTCGATTTTCGTGTTTCCGGAGACGACGCTTTCCAGAACCTCGTCGTCAATGGGGAGATCCACTTCCGTGAGGTCGTTGAGCACGGGTCCGCGCTTCAGCCAAAAGGCCTTGCCGATCTTCTTCTTCGGAAACGGCTTGGCGCCTTCGGCGTACTTCGGATGGCCCGCACCACTGCTAAGGCTGAGGCTGCGGTCCGACTCCGAAAAGTCGCTTTTGGCCAGAATCTTCTCCATATCCTCGACCGACGTTTCACGTCGCGTGCGCCTCGAGCGGCGCTTTCTTCGAAACGGCTCGGCGCTCTCTTTCTCCTCAATCTTCGCGCTTCGCTCAGAGAAGCTTCCGGTCCTCGATGCTTCGATGGGCGATTCTAAATGGAGATAATTAGAAGATAGCCGCCTTAATCAATCCACTTACCGATGAGCTTCAGTTCCTCCAAAGCACCCGGAATTTTGATTTCATTCGTAACGCCTTGCGTCTGCGGAGGCATGTCGATGAATTCCTTGGACAAGCCATTGAACGCACCGCTCGACTTCTGCAGAAGCAACTTGCCCGCGGATGTAAGCGATCTGGAACATCGGAGGATTAAGGCGGCGGCCGAGGGCGCGCGGAACAAACCCGAAAATCGACCACATCAGCGCGTCGTATCTCACATTCGAAATGCCGGAAACGGTTTGATGACCGGCTTTTGAACGGTCGAAGCTGTCTCGGACTGCGCTCGTCTAGACTTATAATCAGGGGATGTCTGAAAACATAGCGCCATTTCGATCAAGTGAGACAGAATCCGTCTGCAATTCTGCTGGAAGTCTCGGAATTGACTTCAAATTAGCAGCGATTCAGACAGGACCTACCGATTTAATTCGAATGAACAGCAAATGTCTAGACAGGTAAAGAGACTGAACGCCGATGAACTGATCACATGTGTATCTACATGGCCAATATAATCACGAAACTGAAACGCAAAGATATAAAACGACTGGAAATCAGAAATTTCCATCGACATCAAAGGACCGGAATATTTTATGGACAAGTAATATAGGACACATAATAATAAAATCTGAAATGTTCGAGATCTGAAAAAACAACAATAAACCAAAAATCCGCGAATCTCATCTTCTTTCATATCGCTGCTGCCTCAGGAGTTCTTTGCGGCGCAGTCGGTTTCGCTGCATCTCCATGAGGAACTGCTGGTATCTGCTGGGTCGGATTTCCTCGGTTGGCGGCATCTCAAACGAATCCTCGGAGGGCGTCGCCGTGCCTTCGGTGGCAGGCTCCAAGGTCGTCTTCGAGGCGCCTCCGGGCGTCGTTGAGGCGGCCGTCGGTTTCGGAGCGACCTGGGAAAAGTCCCAGAATGGAAGCGGACACGCCTCCCCGATGCTGTCGACAAACCACCTCGTTCCCTGGATGGCGAGATGCGCAGGGACGCTGGAAAACGCAAGATTAGCGAAGAGAAGCCAGGATGAAACTTACAATCTGAGGGTGCAGAGCTGCCGTCCGGGTCTCACCTTCATACGGACATCGTCGCTAAGGAAAACCGAGCCGATCCCTTTCACGCGGCCTAAGCCATCTTCACCGATTGTTACCATGATGTTGCCTCGGTACAAGAAGGCGTCGTCGGTCACAAGCTCAAGATCAAGCACAGGCCCCCTGAGGAGCGCCGTGGTGGCCACGACCGATTCTTCGCTGCGCGAATTATCGCCGCGGAGCTGGGCGACCAGAAGCCAAGCCCCGATCTGAAACAAGAATATCATGAGAAATACGAACACAAGATGAATTCTTACCTGACCCTCGAAAATGTTAAAGGGATCGTAGACGATTATCTGCACGTCCTCCAGGCGTCCCTCAAACCAAACGGTCAGGTGGACTTCGTTGGGATTGATGATGGATCCGCTGGGAGTGACGCTAATGAGGACCCCGTTGAAGGTCTTGCAGAAGGACATCTTGCGCGACCTGGAAGGAGCAGAAAAGATTGTAGGAATAGAAAACTGGGAAAATACTGTGACACCACACACATGATTCGTAAACCCACACCGGGCAACAGCTAGAAAAACCACAATTGCTCCACGCACGAAACACCAAAAATCCAACGGATTTTTCGAAAATCGAAAAGGAGCGCTGCCGCTGCGAAGCGTCCCTCGTCGCTTACTGCGGTTCTTGCAGATTCCACCCTGAAGCAGCGAGTTACAGCGAGTTTGAAAACCTTTGAAATTATGTTTTCGCGGCGGCGAACTCACGGATCGGCAACTTCTGCCACTCATTTCCCCTCTTTGGAACCGCTGGCAAGTCTCCCAAATCAAGAAATCACATTTAAAAGCTCTCTTCTCATTATGCTAAAATTCTGACAAATATGTGTTTGATACATGACTAACTACGGATTCGGAGGCATCACGACGAACAGAAGGTTGTTGCTCCCCTCGCCGACGACCTCCAGATGCCTCGGGGAGCACCTCTGCAGAATATCGACGGCCGTGTCGCTCGGAGGGATCATATATCCGGCATAGGTTTCGAGTTGCACGATGCCGATGACCTTCTTGGTCGTGAGGTAGGTGCAAAGCGGCTGAAGGCTTGTTTCCGCGTTCCCGCAAGTGACGATCATGACCGTATACTGCTTCGGGGTGTACTTCTCAAGGCGCGTGGGGAAAACGTTTCCAAGAGTGAGCCGTTGAGAGACTTGGAGCTGAAGCGAAGCGCCGTTGTCATCCCGAAGCGCGCGTTGAAGGATGTGTTCGGACCCAGCGATGCGGAACAACCTGGAATGAAGGATATTTAGGACTGGAAACCAAGGCAAACGCATACCGAACAACGTAATCCCTCTTCTTCAACTGCACAATCCCCTTCCAAGTGCTCGCGATGTCCTCTTCGAGTTCTTCCACAGTTCTGATCTGGGCTTCCGGGGTCGGCGACTTACTGATGGTTTCCGCTACGTGGGCCGACAAGCTTCGCTCTCTTCTATCATCTCTGCCGACCAATTCTCCATCTTCAATTTCGTCCTTTTCGTGATCCGGAGGAACTGGAGGTTCTGGAGTCGTCGAAGAGCTTCGCGAGGTTGGAATCGGAGAATCCGGTGGAGTTTGCGGACCACGGCGTTGTTTTGGAGATGAAGCTTTCTTGGCCTCTGGAGATAACGACGCGCGTCGTTTTCGGGATTTCGGCTCGTCGCTAAAATCGCGAAATATTCATATAAATCGCACCAAAAATCTTACATCGCGAAATCCACCAAAATGCACCGATCCTTGCCTCCAAGCGGGAAGTTCTTCATTTCCCGGCAAGCGTCCACCGCTGTCGCAATATCGGAAAATCTGAAATCATGAACTCAAACCCCGAAAAACTTCTTCTGCCTCACCTAATATATCCGTAACTGTCGCCCTCGTTGTAATCCATGAAATCGACGGATCCATAGCGATCGAATTCCTTCAGCAGCGCGCTCGCAGAGGTCCATTCGCCCAATCCTCCGATCCAAAGACGATTCGTCGCTTGCGATTTCCCGTAGCCAATCTTGCAGAACGCAGCTCCAGCGCGGATCGGCTCATCTTGCTCGTTCGCCTTCGCTTCGATCGCTTGTTCGACGTTCTGAAAATTACGAAATTCGTTTATTGAAAACAACGCAAAATCGATGGAATTTACCGCCGAAGAATCACCAGAAAGAGCGTCACACATTCCAAGGAATCAGAGCGATTAGAAAGGAAATTTATGGAAAGCGATAAAGGAACAGGTAGCGGAGGAAAGCGAAGGAAAATGCAGCCGCAAGCCATAAATCTTAGAGGATCTCACGTGTGCGTGAGAACGGAATGTGAGAATGAGCAATTAAACTCAAGGTAAAGTCAGTTAAGATGCGGTCAAAGGTAGCCCGATCTAAGATCGAATTCTAAGCTTTCGAGGCATAGAAAAGAACGGAATTTTAGCAATTATCAACCATACAAAAACAAGCTATTCGTTTCTCTGTGTGGAATCGAAATTCCAACCCGAATTCCTTAATTTAAACAGATTGAAAAGTTTGACTTACTGCGAAAAGCACGAATGCGTAGCAGGCCTTCGCGTCCGCCGGCGTCTTGATATCCACGTCCTCCACGGAGCCGTACTTCTCGAAGACTTTCCGGATCTCGCTTTCGCGGATGTCCAGCGGCAGATTCCCCACAAATAGCGTTCTCGTGGCCTGCGCGTCGTCCTTCTTCAGGTGGCGCCAGCCAGAAACGCTCTCGCGACGCCTACGGCCGTTCGGGGGCGAAAGACGCCGGCGTTGGTTTCGCCGCGGACTCGGATCGCGACGAGCGCTCGCCGAGTTAAACGTGTGATACCGATCCCTGAGGTAGTTTCCGCTCTGGTCGCGGACCACCCCAGCCGGATCCACATAGAGACGTCGACCGAAGAGGCGCTGCAGCGCCGGGAGCATCGACTGCCGGATCTTCTTCGCCGCATCCGTCCGCTCAAAGTTGACGTAGGCCAGTTTCTGGTGCTCGTCCTCGGGGTTTCTGATCACTTTAATCTGAAGAAAGAGCGCGTTAGGAGAGGTCGGAAAATCCAAAAGTTCAATTCGCACTTTGAATATACAAAAGAAGATCGTCGAAAAGCCGATTTCATCACGTTTCTTTTTGTAATTTCGTTCTTGTTTCTAATGTCATCTTTTGTCCTAAGGACGTCACACCCACCTCACGCGTATAAAAGCACATTTGTGGGGCAATTAGCTAACGCACTTTTAGGCATTAAGCGAATATAAATTATCGTTCTTTAAACGCGAGAAGCGAGCAAGTTCAGAGAACACATGTCCAAAGCACGGCAGAAGTTTACAGTAAACTTCTGCTGTTCAAGGATTTCGCGTTAGCTGGGGTTCTTAGGCTTTAGCGCTGTAATCGGCTTACGTAGATTAGGGATTAAGAAAGATTAGACCAAACAGCCATTAAGCGCCCAAGCTTGCAATCCTGATTACGGTAATCGAACTACCTCAAATTAGCTCCCCGTCCTTCCCACCTACCTCGTAGGGTCCAAAGCGCTTTTCGAATTCTTGATCCAACGTCTCGCGGATATCCTTGCTCGTGAGGTGCTCATTGAACTGGCTGAATCTGAGATTCCGGTACTCCTCGGGAGAATGGCTCCCAAATCTCTCTTTGTAAAAGTCGGAAAGCGTCGGATCGGGCGGCCGCCGCGAGATCCGCTTACCCACCGGCGTTCGACTCCTGCGGCGGCTCTTCCGGCTTCCTCCGGAGCTTTGCGAAGAGCTCCGACTCCGCGGGCTGCTGCTCTTGACGCTGCTGCTGGTACTCATAGGATCCACTTAAAGCAAAGAAAGCACAAAATCCGCAGCGGGTAAATCTACGAGATTCCCTCATGACGTCACACACTCACACACGCAAAAGTCGTTTCGTTCTAGGTTTAATCCGGCGGCAAAACAAGAATTGTATAGCAGCAGAGAGCTGCTGTGTTCTTAAGTGGCGAAACTGGGCATTTTCCACGTTTCAAGAACCGCCTGAGAGGTAAAGGGTTTGAGCTAAAATGCAAGTACGCAGCAGCACAAAAGAACCCAAGAAAGCAGAATTAGAGCAAAATTAAGGAAAGAAGAAGATCGGAAGGAGGCGCACAGAGGAGACGGAAGAG
Source organism: Steinernema scapterisci (assembly GCA_000757745.1). NCBI lineage: Eukaryota > Metazoa > Nematoda > Chromadorea > Rhabditida > Steinernematidae > Steinernema > Steinernema scapterisci. The sequence goes on along the minus strand of KN166987.1, from coordinate 20,968 downwards.
AGGAAGGATAGAATAATCGGCCCCGGGCAATTAGATTCCCCGAGGAGCGTCCGTTGGCAGAGCGACCGCCACCTTGCCAGCAGCGTCACCTAGCCACCAGGCGCCGCCGTGGCAGGAAAGCTGGCAACGCGACTCGACTTCGATGTTTGGCGCGGTTTCGCCGTGAATCCGATGAGGGGAGGATAACGGAGAGGCGGTCAGGTGAGCGCCGCGCAGGTGCCAATTAAGGAGTTGCGCCTTGTGACGTGTGCGAAAGCATCGTATTATGGGTTCTCTTGTTTTCGCTAAACACATTCACAGGCAGTCTGGTAGCGAAAGGGAGAAGCAAGCGAGGCGCTTAGGAGTAACTGTGAACAGCTGGAAATGAGTTCAAGGGAAAGCGAGAAAAGTGGAAAGAGATCAGGGATCTGGATGGTTTGCGTGTTTTGAGGGTTTTTTGCAAGAGAGAAAGTGAAAAAGTACGTTTTCTAAGAAAGAAAAGATCAAAAAAAGATAAGATTTGCCAACCGGTAAGTTTATAATTAGTCAGTTTTGCCAAAATCCGCAATTACGACTTCAACTTATATCCGTTCCCCACAACTCTAAACAACAAGCTTACCTCTTAATACGAAAACTTCACCATTCTTGGCTTGATTCGGTACAAACCGCAGCTGCTGCGGAGACAAAAGCGCCGCCGGTCTCCAAAACACCTGCACACAAACAAATCCTCGTCGCCGTGATAAAATTTAAAAACGGTGTTTTCTTACCCATGAACGCAGGTTGCACCCCCGAGCTTCAAATGTTTAGAGGGGTAAACAATCGCTTTCTCATCGTAAAATGGCGAATCGAAGACGCCGCGAGCAGCCGAATTTGCATAAGAGTAAAAGAAGAGAGGCGTCGACTGGCGATAACAAGGTGTTTTGGGAAGATGGAAACATTGCTGCGTTGGTGTTTTGTCTGATGTTTTGAAGGTCAAAGTGACCTTGAATGTTGCGATTATGAATGTTGAAGGTCGGCGGGAGATTTGCGTGCTTGCAATGCTTATCAACGGGAAATCGTGTGAAAGTGTGAAAGAAATGCCATGCACCCAAGATATCACGTAAATGTCATTCAGAGTACGACAGAGATTTCCGCTAAGCGCTATGAGTTCTCGTTCCCGTTCTCGACCGTCTTCCTTGTCCAGCGAGCCCGAAACCGATGCTGAAGCCGACGATTCTCCATCTCCTTCTTCACCTCCGGCCGCTCCCGCGGCCTCCGCCTCTTCAACAAAAGCCCATAACACCAGCATAGAAGACAAGAAGGAACTCGACAATCGAGATTGGTATCCCGCAGATCTACAGTGGCGCCACATGAGCCGCAAGGAGATCTTCTACTACAGAGAAGCTCGCCAAGAAGCGAAGAAGAAGAAAACGAAGCCGTTCGACTCGATGGAGGACCTCATGGATCATATGGAAGATCAGGTGATGGAACTCCGTCGGGTCGAAAAAATCTGGACGAGCTTGAAGAAAGAGTATGAAAGAAACGACTACGTAGCAGCCCGAGCCCCTATCAACCCTGAAGATGAAGAGGAAGACTTGTATCGAGATTCAGATTCAAACGAAATGAGTCTTAGCAGTGACGAAGAACAACTTGAAGAGGAGGAAGAGGAAGCTGAAGATGAAGAAATGGAAGACCTCGAAGAAGACTCGTTCCAGAGGAGTTTGCGGAAGGTGGAGAAGGGATTGAGTTTTGGGGAAGAAGACGATGACGAAGAAATGGACGAGGAAGAAGAAGAGGAAGAACAAAAGGAAGAAGAGAAGACTGACAATGAAGAAGAAGTTTCGGAAGAAAATCTTCACGAAGACACGGAGAGTCCGAATTTCAAAGAAGCGACTGCCCAATCTAGTCCCATAAGCGACCACTGTAGTCCTGTTCTGGATAGTCCTCTATCCCCGATTCCAAGTAAAGAATCGGCAGAAGAGAAATCTGAAAGCGGCAATCAAATGAAGGACAAAGAAGATTCCGAAGAGTTCAGTGGTCAAGAGAAAGAAGAGACTCCTGCGGTAAAGTCAATCAAAAGAGCTTCAACGCCGTTCCAAAAAACCGTTGACAAAGAGATTGCTGAAGACACCGCAGCCGAGCAAGAAGACGAAAACGCTGAAGAAACTCTTGCAAAAGCTCCCCAGTCCAATCTTAACGAAGATAAAGCTGAAGACTCTGCTGTGAACCACGGAAAGCCCGAGAGTGCAGGAAACTCAGAATCTGGCAAGAGTACGGTAGAAGTTGAGGCTTCGGAGCCAGCTTCACAGGAATGCGGTCAAAAGAAGAAAACTGTGATAGAGCAGTCTCTGCTTGACAATGTAAGATTGTATAATAATGCCGATTATAATCCGAGAATTTCAGGACCAAAACGATGTTGAAGCCGTCACAGCAAAACAAGAGAACGGAAGCGCTAGAGTTTTTGTTGCAGAAGTTTTGGATAGCCCTCTATCTCCAATCCCAAGTGAAGAGTCGGCAGAAGAGAAATCTGAAAGCGGCAATCAAAGGAAGGACAAAGAAGATTCCAAAGAGTCCAGTGGTCAAGAGAAAGAAAAGACTCCTGCGGCAAAGTCAATCAAGAGAGCTTCAACGCCGTTCCAAGCACCCATCGATGATGAAGCTACCGAATCCGCCTCAGCCGATCAAGAAGACATTAGCGCTGAAGCTCTTCTATCAAATTCGCTCCAGTCCAATCTCGACAAAGATTTAGTAGTGCCCGAGAGTGCCGAAGATTCAGAATCTGACCAAAATACGGTAGACGCTGAGTCTTCAAAGAAACGTGGTCAGAAGAGGAAAACTGTGGTTGAAGACTCCCTGCTTGACAACGTAAGCTTTTATAATAGTGGCAATTATAACCCGAAATTTTTAGAAACAAAACAATGTTAAAATCGCCACAGCCAAACACGAAAACGGAAGCGCTGAAGCTTCTCATGCAGAAGCTCTTCAAACCAATTTCAACGAAGATAACGCTAAACATTCTGTGGAGAGAGACGAAAAGCCCGATAGTGGAGAACACTCAGAATCTTTTGAGGCTGCCGCAGAACCAGCTAAGAATCCAGAAAAAAATCCGAAAAAGCGTGGCCGTCCAAGAAAAATTGTGGTGGAACAGCATCCGCTTGACAATGTGAGCTTGTATGAAGATTGCAATTTCAACCTAAAATTTTTTAGGATGCTTTACAGCTAGTGCGCAGAAAGCGAGGTCGTCCACGCAAGGATGAAAGTAACGTCGAAGAATCTGTGGCAAGAGATGGAGAGCCCAATTGTGCAAAACAGCCAGAATCTGGCAAGAGTTCTGAGACTCCAGCAAACGTTTCGAGAAAGCGTGGCCGTCCGAGGAAAATAGTGGTGGAACAGCCTCCACTTAACAATGTAAGCTTTGTTCTTAACGTGCGATTTTTAATGCGAGATTTTTTAGGATGCCTCACGCAGACAGCGAGGTCGTCCACGCAAGGACGCCGCGGTTCAGAACATGATTCCTGCAATGTCTGAGGAACTCGAAACGGACAGCGTTCCAAGAAGAAGCGGCAGATTGTCCATCCTTTACAACCAGGATCCAGCCACGTCTCAGGAGCATGAACTGCCAAGTAATTCTGAAATGGCCGAAAGTTCCAACAATGCTGAAACAGCTCAACAAAACAATGTCGCCCAGAAACCGTCTCCAAAAACACGAGGCCAAAAGAGAAAAAGCGAGTTAGCCGAAGCCGTTCAGATCGCAAAGAAAGCAAAAGTCCAGGCACCTCCAAGGGCTGACGAATGTTTGCAAGAAGTGACCAGAAGCGGTCGGATCTCCAAGAAGGTTGTCGCAATTTATTCAAAATAATTGTTTTTTAAATAAAAATTGTAAGATTTGAAATTACATTATTTGTTCCTAAGCAAGTTCTTATTTGGCGGTACACGAAAGTTGCGGTTTACTAGACTTGTAGCTTCCAATCGAGCAACACAAATATTCAATGGCTTTATTCAACAGTGCACAAGACACGTAAATAGCAAATTGATCACTGATCAAACTTTGCAGCAAATTGAGTTTTTTGTAGCAAACTCAGTTTTTCCTGCCCACTCATCGAATTCGAGTATTCTTATCTAAGACGTAGTGTATAACCAGTCAGATAGCAGCAACGCTCTTCCTTGTGTTGTTATCGCTGTCGTTCCAAAAAGTTAATCTATGGCGCTTTACTTATTATGGGTCGCAGCATTACCAAGACTTGCGCAAATCTAAAAACTCAGATTTTTAATGGTTTACTTTTGAAGCGCCAAATACGTCCAGCAAGTCACAAAATGTTTTTTAATTTAGAAGTCATTTAGATTGTTGACTGCTACCCGAATAAGCATAAAATTGTAGTTTTATTACCGTGTCAACCCCGTGACGTTCACTCGCTTCATTATCGCCGCTATCTTTTCCCGTTCAGCGCTTCCAATAGACGCCATTTACTAAGAACCAACGAAAGCGTTATCAGTTTCCAATTATAAATTGGGTTTGACGTCACGAAAAAAGACCAATAAAACCAGAGTAGATGACTGATAACTTTACTTGGTGTGTAGGAGACGTCGGCCATGGACGAAAAGGTTGGTTTTATAATGGATAAAAAAGGTAATTTGGAATTTAGGAACTCGAGGCCAGATTGGAAGCGGAACGTGAACGACACGAACGTTTGCAACAGGAACTCCGTGAGCAGCAAGCGGAACGCCAACGCCAAGAGCGTTTGGAACTTGAGCTTCGCGAGCAGCAGGAACACAGAAATCAACTGCTGAGAGAAGCCGAAAGAGGTGCTTGATAGTCATATATTTAATCGTCGCCGAACAATGTTCTGTTAATTTCTTTAATTTCAAGATTTCAACTTTACTATTTATTTACCACAACGACTAACTCATTTTTAAATTCAAGCATTCTCAGACCTCTCGCGCTTCTCGGCGGAGGCTCTCTCGCCGTCGTCCTCGGCTTCCTTCTTCTTCTCGTCCTTCTTCAGA
>KN166987.1:0-15605 GCA_000757745.1 Steinernema scapterisci | reverse complement strand
CAACTTGATTACGGTAGAGGGAGAGGAAGTGGTGGAGGGAGCAGTGGAAGCCATGGTTATGGAGAGAATGAATAATCGAGTAACTTCTGAGTAACTGAGCGTGTTCTGAGTAATGTTCTGAGTAACTGAGCGATTTCTAGATAAATATGCCGAAGCGCCTGGCCAAAGCGCTGCCTTTTCGCTTTACTTTTCGATTATCTCGCAGTGCTAATGGCATTTCAATGCTTGCTATTAGGAACTGTATCTTCTTCAATACGTACTTTGACTGCTCGATCATTCTACAATCTGTTTCTTCGAATAAATTCACTTCTCCGACATGTTCTAGTGATCAGCCTCATCGTTGATCTCCCCATTCCACCATTCTCCACTCACTCGTATAATCCAGCATAATCTCGTGTTCCCTTCTCGCACCGATCGAACGACGCCAACCTGTTCGGGAACAATTTGTGTCTTTTATTCTCGTTCATCTCAATTTTTTGTGTCTTTTGGAACTTCTGGCACAATCCGTTTTTATAAAACTCGACCGCCATGATTGTGAAGCAGTGTTCTCTTCCATTCTCCAATGACTCGATTCGCTGTTCTGCTCTCTATTTGCTTCATTCTGGCTTCAGCCTCTGGCGAGGACATGTGCGCTAAGATAGGAAACAACCAAGTTTGGTATTCGGACAACTGCACGAAGAAGAACGTTTGCTTGAACGGAGAGCTCCACAGCAATCCCATGGAGTGTGAGCCGAACACACACTGCGAGAAGAAGGGCGGCGAAGAATCTTGCGCCTGTGACGAGGGATTCGTTTACGACCACATCGGCGGAGCGTGCGTCGACGTAAGAAACCTTTGTCTTTATCCCATTTCCACCTTATTTTTAGGCCAGAGCACCCGACACCGAAGAGAATCGCTGCAAAGATATCGACGGAAACGTGTTTTCACCCGGAAAGCGCTACATCATCGACAAATGCCAGTACCAGAAGGTGTGCGTGAACAAGCTGATCCACGTCATGTGCTACCAGTGTCCTCAGAACTCCTACTGCAAGGACAGCAACGGGCGCTCTGAATGTATTTGTGAAGGGAAATTCCATTGGGACGCGAAGAAGAACAATTGTTTGGCTTGAAATTATGTTGTTTCGTTGTTGTAAATATGTATTGATTTGTATTTTTAATTTCCTGTTGGAGATAAATAAACGATTAATAGGAATTTGGTTCTGAAGGTTGATCAGGCAGAGCATTCGCTTCCCATCACGCTTTCCAGCAAATTCGCGAAAGAGCGAAAGAAAGCAGCGATTTCTTCTGAGCGAGATGCCAGCGACGACGCATTGCTTCGACTCCGAGGACACGAGTGGCCGGCACCACGCGACCGCTCCCCAGCGACGACTCCATGGCTTCTGACGCTGCAAGACAGTTCTTCGCAGACGTGGATTCAATTTGCCACGTTTCAGACGTCTGAGAAGAAACCATGCGACGTGGAGATCAGACGTCGGTTGTCTGCCGAGCGAGATCGGTGAGTTTCGCATTTTCAAATTCGGATTTTTGAATTCGCCAATTATTTTCCGAGTTTCTAACGCTCCTTTTTGTTTCAGGTCGTCCTTTTGGCCTCCATTCAACGAAGAGCCTCGAAATGAGCTCGAAAATCGTTTCCACGTGAGTTTTCCACTCTTCCAATATCTTTGAATTCGCCCTTTTTACAGACGCGATGTGGTCTTCGCGCTTCGAATCAGCGTATCCCAAGAAGGCCTGCCGAAAGAAGTTCTTCTTCACACCGTCCGGCAGATGCTCCAGAGCTGCGGATGCTCCCGCGTGCGCCTGGAGAGCCCAGCACAAGCGCTGCAGGCTGAATACGAAGACTGCCGCCTGGAGATCTCGGGGAAGATGACCATTGCCGTCCCGAACACCGTCGACGCCTGGCAGATGATCATCATCTTCACGTCGAAGTTCTGCGCCGAAACCGGAATGGGCCTGGAGCTGCAGCCGTTCCTCGAAATGGACGCGTTCGACCGGTATTTCCATGAAATAACGTAAGTTTTTTCGTGTGTTGTGAACCTATTTTGAAACTGGATTTTTAGGCCAAATCACGACAACTGCCATATCCTGTGGTTCGCCTTCGGCAACATGCCGAACGAAGGATTGTTCGTCACCCGCGGCGACTACATTTCCGGATACAACAAGAAGAGCAACAGATTCGTCCCGGACCGCGGCTACAACGTCAACTACGTCGCCGGCACGCAGCTTCTCCTCTCCTGGGCGAACTTCGAACACGACAGGAAACTCCTGACCATCTACTTCGCTGTCCAGCTGCCCTGTCCAGCCAGCGACGGTCTCCTCTTCAAAGGATACAAGCTCGTCTTTACCTATCACAACATCATCTCGATCATCGCGGACACGGACGATTCACGGACCGGAAACAACGTCGTTTACCTGAAGCTTCGACATCCTCCGCAGGTTTGTTTTGTACTTTGTTGGCTCTGGTTTAAAATGTTATTTTCAGTTATGGGAGGCGATTCCAAGGTTGTACGCGAACCGTCGCCTAGTTAACCTGGAGGCTTGCCGCGATTGGATCCGTGTCTTCGAGTTCCCGGGGAGCAATCGATTCTACGGTTGCACAAAATCTACTCTCGGCAGTGCGAGTGTCTTCGCATTCGCGATGCCGAAAAACGTGGTTGATCCGAAGGTTTTGTTCGAAGAGGAGATGGAAGAGTGGAAGTCGTTCGCTGAAGACTTAACCACCAGAGAGGCAAGCTAAGCACTTAATACTTTTGCTGACATTTTTGCTTTAGAACCCAACCAGAACCCTGTACGACATTCTGTCGCGTTTGAAGCGGAAAGCCAACGTTCGACTCTTCTTCGGATCGATTCTTTCAGTGGTGCGTTCGGTAATGAAAACGTGCGATCTTCCGAACACAGATTCATTCCGGGTCAACTACTGCCTTGAGGTAAACAGTTAAAGATATTATTCATTGCAAACGATAGAAATTTATTTCAGGCTCTCGCCAGCAGAGGATTCTCCGTCACGAACCAGTGGTTCCCGATGGACAGCCAAGAATCGGAATATTTCCCGATTTTCTTCTCCAGGGTTGTTTGGTGCCTCGGAGAATGCAAAGAGGCAGTGGAGAACACACTGGAGAACATGCTCTCGATATTCGATGAGCGGAAACACCACGTGAACATGATGACCGTATTCGAGCACCTCTACGAGCAGAACATCAAATCGCTCGTGGAAGAACGGGATATGGACGACTGCAGCTACAACGATCTTCCCACGAACTGCGTCATGGTCCGAAAAATCATGGTGATGCCTTCGAGGACTCTTCTCATGCCTCCCGAGGTGATGATGACAAATCGTGTCATCCGCCAGTTCGGAGAGGAGAACGCGCTGAGGTGTGTGTTTCGCGACGACGGCGGAAACAAGCTGGTTCCTAAGGAATTCACCCGCGGAAGATCCGTTGAGGGCCAATCAGTCACGATCAAGGAGATCGTGAAGGGCACCCTGTCCAACGGAATCGTCATCTCAGATCGACACTATCGATTCCTAGCTTGGTCCAATTCCCAGGTTAGCAAATACGCGTTTGGAGATTATAAGGTTCTTTCAGATGCGCGATCATGGATGTTACATGTACGCCGATATTGTGACCCTAAACGAATCCACGGGAGAAGAGATCATTCAGGACATCACAACGATCCGGAAATGGATGGGCGACTTCAGCTCTTCCAGGAATGTACCCAAGCTGATGTCAAGGATGGGACAGTGCTTTACTCAGGCGCAGGTAATATATTCAATCAATTTTAAATATAACTAATATCTATTTAGCCAACAATCCGCTTAGGCCCATCTCACTGGTGCGTAGAAAAGGACTTTTACACCGGTCCTAAGGGAAACCCGACCAAGTACTGCTTCAGTGATGGCGTTGGACGGATCTCCGCTCGTCATGCAGAGCGGATATCGAATCTTATGGGATTAACCTTTGCACCTTCTTGCTTCCAGGTGAATCGTGACTGATAATCTTCGCTAATCCAACGTTTTCAGGTTCGATACCGAGGCTTTAAAGGAGTCCTGTGCGTGGATCCCCAGCTTGATCGCACTTCTGATACGCCGATCGTATTCCGCGACAGCCAAATGAAGTTCATTGACTATGAACGGGGTTCCCAAGGACCCGTGCTCGAAGTCGTCAAGTACTCGATGCCGTCGCCCGTGTGCCTGAATCGACCCCTGATCATGATTCTAGATCAGGTGGCCGAAAAGAACGGAGCTCATTGCTATCGCCGCGTGTGTAGCTCCATCCATCAAACGCTGGAAAACGAGCTCAACGAACTGGCAGGTACCGTCTTTACCGATTCATAACTCGATTCTAAGATTTTTCTTTTTAGTAATGCTCTACGACGAATCCGCGGCCATTCGAGCGTTGTCCCAGCGTGTCAACCTCTCCATCGACTTTAGCCAGTTTGCGAATACTGGCTTCAGTTTGACCGAAGAACCGTTTCTTCGAAGTCTTCTGCTCGCCATCCATAAATACAACATTCGGCAGCAGTTGTCCAAAGTCAAGATCCCGCTTCCTAATAGCATGGGCCGCACGATGTACGGCGTCCTCGACGAGTATGGCGTTCTTCAGTATGGCCAAGTATTTGTCCAGTATTCGCAAAGTATCAACCGTGCTGGCCAAAGAAAGATTCTGCACGAAGGTGGGTTTGCGATTTGCATCCAAGCCAAAATGAGATTTTTAAGGACCTGTAATGGTTACGAAGAATCCTTGCCACGTCGCTGGCGATGTGAGAATGTTTGAAGCGGTGTACCAGCCTTGTTTGGAACATCTGGTCGACGTGATTGTCTTCCCTCGCTACGGACCTCGGCCGCATCCCGATGAGATGGCTGGTAGGACTGGATATATTTGTCGATCTGGTATCTTAACATGTTGTTGTTTCAGGAAGTGATTTGGACGGTGACGAGTATACTGTTATTTTTGACTCGAATCTGTTCTTTGGGACAAACGAACCAGCGATGGAATTCCCAAAGTCGGAAGCGCCCGAGTTTGATGTCATGCCTGAGGTTGGTTTCGCCTATACGTACCTTGCTAACCTAGAATCTTTTAAGACCGACGATATGGTGGACTTCTTTCTGAAGTACCTAGAACAGGACTCGATTGGGCGGATGTCAAACGCGCATCTCATGATGTCCGACAAGCTTGGATTATTCCAGTAAGTGTCTTGAATCTTAGTGAGGATTCGTACCTTCTGGTTTAGCGAAATCTGCAACAACATTGCAAGGAAATGTTCCGTTGCTGTGGATTTCCCGAAATCGGGCCAACCTGCTGAGCCTCTTCAGATCGACGAGCAATGCTCCGATTGTCCCGACTACATGAAGAGCAACACCAAGCCGTCCTACCGGAGCAAGCGACTTGTGGGACAACTTTATCGGAAGGCCAAAAACATCGAAGATATTATCGACCTTATGCCTAACGCGGGATCGGTACACAATGCCTATTTCGACGAAGATTTCAACGTTGAGGCCTACCTTGAAAAGAATCCTGACGTCTTAAAGGAGTGCATTAGAGTCCGAAACGCCTACAATTGCAAGTTGCAGGTTAGTGGGACTTCTAAGGTATATTCTGGAATTGATCGCTTCAGCAACTTCTTGACGAATACGCAATCAGCGATGAAGCCTCGCTCATCACGGGCCACATAATTTCAATGAAGCGTTTGACGGAGATGGAAAAGGACGATTATACGTTCTACCACACTGACCGCATTGTGGAACTCCGCTACGGGAAGATTTTCACCATTTTCAGAAAGATATTCTTTGATGTAAATAATTACTTCCTAAATTTCTTTTCAAACATAAACTTTTACAGGATTTTGGCGGTGAAGAGGGCCATTTTGAAGTCCACGCGAGCGGACTTCGCGAGTTCAAGATGAACGACGTGCTGATCCGTAAGGCGTGTTGCTGGTATACGGTTACTTACGGCAAGTACGGAGTCCATAAGGCCGGAATCCGCTTCTTGTCGTTCCCATGGATCCTGTGGGATATCTTGACGTCTTTTAAGAAACAGAGAGTGAGTTAATCGTTAAGAATTTTTCGTTTTAATGTTCATCTTTAGACCATGCAAGCATCTCGGATTTGTTCCGTGAAGAGCCCTCTGGCAGATGAACTGACGAAGATTGCACTGGCCAAGTGCAAAGAAGAAGAGAAATCTTTCGTTGAGTTTTGCAACGACATCCAGAAATCGGTTCCCATCGTGAAGGTTTACCGCGAGAGCTATGGAGATCATTTCCTGAAGGCCTGCTACGTTCTTAATTCTTGGCTACTAAAGGTGAATTCCTTCTTTAAGCATTGCTCAACAGATGCTTTTAGGAGCGATTCTACGAGCGCACTGGAATGACGTCCCAGCAGCTCGCAATCATCTTCCTTCAGTTTGGAATCGCCGTTCGCCATGGAACTCTCAACAACTACACTGGCCGTATTCCGAGAATTTTCCCGAAAATGGTATCAGTTGCAATTTAAATCGAGATTCTAAAAGTGCGTTTAGATCACGCAATCCAACGACATCATTGATATCGATTCTGAAGGTCCGCTTCTACCAGAGATCGGACTTCAGATCATCGAGTTCTTGCGATACGTCTCTGGATACGATTTCATGTTTTCCGAATCTATCGACCTGAGCCTCGGAAACATTCTGAACTCCCCGAGGCTCCTCACTAAGAACACCATTTGGAGGTCGTTCTCTCTGGTTTGCACGGAAAGCAATGCATTGAATCAAACGTCGTTTCCAGGCATCCTTCAAAGTGTTCCATCATGTCACCTTGTCCTACTCCTTCCGTGCTCTGCACTGTGGCGCTCTAGAGGACGCTAGCAGTCCCGAGGCTCGTCAAGTATCTTGGGATTACGGCGAGATCGACAATCCTCTGATTGTCCATAAAGAGGCGCTCCTGGTGAACACTCCAGGCATGCCTCCCGTGCATTTGGAGTCGACGTTGAATATCTTGCAGGTATGGAAACCTTTTTGTTCGCGTGCATGATTCAATGATATTCCAGGCTTGGTCGGGGGTCGACGACCTCATGGTACGTCCGATGAATCACCGGGATCTCTTCATCGTGACCTGCGCCGGAGGGGCCGAAAGCCGTCAAATGCTCCGGCGGCTGCTGCAGCTTCCGCCCGCAGTGCTACGGGAAGCTCTATTGACGGACTCCATTCCTTCGGAGATCGTCACGGGCACAGAAATGTAGATATATATTGTTTTCAGTGACTTGTTGTACATAAGTACTAATATGAAGGTTTTGTTGTGGAACGAACGTATCTCCACATTTTTGTGGGTCAATTCGGGGATCTTATGCTCAAAAGAGTTGGAGCACATTGAAAGCCGACAGCCTGGAAACTTGTGCGCTCAAATTCAAGCCGAAGACGATCTCGAAGAAGAGAAGGAGGAACGAACGTCGGCGTTTCCTGTGGTCTTACAAAGAAAAGTCGAAGTTTTGTTTTTTTCCTTTTTAATTTCCGCGGAGCGAAATGATAAGAAGCGTGTCTTGGGCCTCGGGCGCCGCAGATCGAGTGCGTGCGCTCTGTCCAAATTTAAAATTTGTTTTTCCAGTTTACGTGTTTCTCGTGCTCCGCGCTTTTTCAATTCTACGTCTTAATGTTCAAATTCCGTGATTTTGCGCTTTCCAGATAGCAATGAGCCGACACAGCGGTCAGAGCGATCGGCGCGACCGGGACCCGGCCTGGGACGACCGCGAGCGGTACCCAGAGGCGATCAAGTATCGCTTCGTCGGCCGTCGGGAGCTCATCGTCTATCGATGGTCGACCGGTGCGCTGAAGTACAACCCCGAAACCCGCATTGACTACCGGGAGTTTAGCTATGGGCCGCCTCGTGTAAGTGAAGTTAGATTTGCATCAGGGTTGTTTTATTTCAACTATTGCAGGACCTCATCTTGAACAAAAACGGAGGATATTCGAACAGAGTTCCTTCCGTGAACGAGAGAGAAATTCCCGGCCTGGGAGCCGAAGATTGTGCGATGGAAACGGAAGATTCAACGACGGGATTGAACGAATCTGCGGCGGACATGGGCGAAGCCCCCTGGCTGGAACGAATGGAACTCGCTCCGCCGAAACTCGAACCGGTCCAGATGAGCGTGGAAGTGGCTCCCGTGCTCAGAAGACCCGAGGAGGCCGTGCCGGGAGCGGACGAGAAAATGGAAGCTCCAATCAAGCTGCAGCCGCCTAAGAAGGAAACGCCGAAGCAGCAGCCACCCAAGAAGCAGCAACCCAAGAAGCAGCCTCCTAAGAAGCAGCCGCCAAAGAAGGAGTCGCCAAAGAAGGAGCCCATGGAACCGGTCAAGAAGAAGCCCACCAAGAAAGAACTGGCGAAGAAGGAAGCGACCAAGAAGAAGCTGCTGGTCAAAAAAGAGCCGAAGGAGCCAAAGGCAGTGATCAAGAAGGAGCCGAAGGAAGTGATCAAGAAGGAGCCTAAGGCAGTGATCAGGAAGGAGCCGAAGGAAGTGATCAAGAAAGAACCGAAGGAAGTGATCAAGAAGGAACCGAAGGAAGTGATCAAGAAGGAACCGCATTTCGGACGAGGAGACGTGAGGGTTGATGAAAATCAAGGCGTAAGAATTCAATCTCATGCAGCTTTAACATGATTCTCGCTTTAGGTTTCGGTCTTCGGACGGCAGCGGAAGAGGAAGGTGAACTTCAGCCCTGGCCCCTAGGTTCCACCACGAGCTTCTCCAGAACGACGTTATTATTGGTGCCGTCGGAGAATTCCGACTCGAAAGACTTGTTGAATTATGCAGTTGAGAATAAATATCTCGAAATGTAGAACGTGTACAAATTTATTTATAACGAACAAACATAAAAACTTTTATCAGTGCAATTTCAGATCACGAAAGGAAAGTTGCCGAGATCCAGGCCTTCGGGGAGATGGATTGTGGATCCTCTGTTGTCTTCTCGAGGGACGAAACCGAAGTAATCGTTGACCATACTTTCCAGCGGGTCTTCTTCTTCCACCGGCGCTGGCGCTGGCCGAGGTTCGGGTTCAGGACTCGGCTCTTCCTTCTTGTATGCGTTCTCCGGATCCTCTTGCTTGCGAGACCGGAAGTTGTAAGGTTGCAGGAATTCTTCGTCTTCGGACATCGATTCTTCTTTGGGAGCGACGAATTTGGGTTCTTCCTTGATAGCGGGAGTGCGTCGGGTCTTCTTAGATTTGCGAGCAGCGACTCCTTTGGGAGAGACGTAAACTGCAGGTCCCGGGGCAAATCCGTGCGCTTCCTGCTGCTTCTGGAGCTTCACGTCGGTATCGGAAGCGCCCAACGGCTCGCCGGCGGCGTCCCTCCAGCCCCAGTTGCCTTCCAGGATCTCTTCGATGATGTCCGGATTGATGAGTTGGTTCTTGAAGTCATCTACGCGTTCGTCCTTGAAAACCTTGGCGATGGTCCTGCGAGCGGAGGCTTCACCTTCTCCGTTGTAAGGGTACAGCGTCCAGAGGCCACCCTTGAACGCGCCCGGGGTCTTGCTGGGCACGATCTTCGCCACTCCGCCGCGGTCGATCTGAAATCGATGGAAGTACTTCGTTTGGGAGAGCGAATGCCGGATGACGCGTTCCACTCGTTCCCAGGCCTTCGCTCCCATTGCGGCTATCGGCCTCACGTGGCTTCTCAGGAACTTGTAGATGTCCTTGGCGCTCATCGCACGGTCGCAGAACGTGGAGTTGATGGCGACCGGCGAGTTTCGGATGGCGACGACCACCATCCCGGTGTAGGAGAGGCCATACTGGTACTGCTGCTGGCTATGCTGCTTGAAGTCCATTTGCGTGGATTCGTCGGTGAGATGAGAATGGTGAAGAAGGAGGTGGTCAACAAACCGAAAACAGATCTGCTGAAAAATCGGAATCTTGATAGTGTTCGTCATCAGTTCGGTCGACCTCCGAGTTCTTCGTCAATTCCCTAAAATCTCGGCTTCCCGAGCCCCCGTGGGTTTCCTGCCCACGACCGACTCGCAGCTAAGAATCGACTCCAAATTATGCGCCTGCCGGAACGTAGACACAGACCGCAGAACCAGACAGAACTTGTCTCCGAAAGTTTCAGCCGGGTGCGGAGGTTCAAATGAAATCGAAGTCCCGCAACGAAATTCCTGGAAGATTCTCGAATGCGGCCGTCGGCGGTTTTCGAATTTCCCTTTTCGAATTTTGCCGATCGGTGAATTTCGAAAATTTCGTTTTGCGCATTCTTGAGAGGGTTTGTTGTGTGCGAAGGATCTCCAAATTAGCATGTTCGTGAGTGTCTTGATAACGTGAACGTATTCTAAAAGTCGCGAAATGTTTAATTTCAAATGTCTTCCATGAGCGTGATCTACTTCGCGAAATTCTTATATGCGCTCCCTAACGTTCATTTTTCATTTCAGGTCGATAGCGATGAAGCTCGTCCAGTTTCTCATGAAGCTCTCACAGGAAACTGTGACGATTGAGATGAAATCTGGCGCCATCGCAACGGGAACCGTCATGGGAGTGGACATGTCCATGAATGTCCACCTCCGACAAGTGAAGTTGACGCCCCGACTCCAGGAACCTACTGCCATGGACACAATGACGGTGCGCGGTAAGTCTTTAGACACGTTTCTTCCTTTCCTTATTTCCGTCATTGCAGGAAACAACGTCCGCTACATAATCTTCAACGACTCTCTTCCCCTCGACGTGCTGTTGGTCGACGACACCAAGAAGAAGGCGACCCGGCGGATCGCGGAGAGCCGGGGACGCGGCAGAGGACAAGGCAGGATCGGCCGGGGAGGACGCGGAGGTGGCCGTGGAAGAGGCCGATTTTAAGCAAATCGTCACTGCTGATTGTTCTCATAATTTTTACTGGTTTTGTATTAGTTTGTTGTTTAACAGGAAGTGATTAAATAAAATCCATTTGTAGTGTATTTTCTTGTTTTCGCGAAATGTGGAAGTCTCTTTAGATGTACGGCGCTGGTTTGAAACTTGATGTTTCTGTTTCAGGGCAAGCGAGCATGCTTTCGGGTTGAGGAGAGGAGGGTCGGAATCCGACGTTGATGCGGCACCCTTCAATGTGGCCATTTGCGATGGCCAAACTTCGAAGAAGAAGACGACCCGAACAGGCTTCATTTATCTCCTTCAATCCTTCAAGAATCTCATGAATGGCTATATATATTCAAGTTTACAGCGTTACGAGAAGATGAACTGACAGACCTACGCAAGGGAGCAGCCGCCCAACCGCTTCTGAATATCATAGTATTGAAGTATCGGTTTCATGATTCTAAGGTCACGTACGCATGTATCTCTGTTGCACTCTTCCCTCTTCAGGGCCACCTGACTATTGCTTGCCCTAATGAATATCCGGTTCGAGTTCTTCGTTTGGCAGTTGCTGATACAGGTCACTTTTGTCACACAGGTGCAGTGCTCGAGCTGCTTGATCTTCTCTCTGAAATTTCCCGCGCATCTTTCAGCGAATCCTGGCCACTAGGAACAAACTCGCGAGCTCTGAGATTCTCAGAAACGGAAAGTGTAATCGGCCAAACATTGAATCGTTCTCAGCGTTGCGAGAAGATTATCTGGCTGCCTGATGCAAGGGATTATAACAGCCGCTTGATCGCTCCAAGCCATGTGGCCATAGCCACGGTTTAGAATTAAGAGGACATGGTTATGGTCTTTGGTTAAAATAATCCTCGGGTCGCTATGAGATAAGATATAGCCTTGCTCCTGCTCATGGTCAAAATGTGTTATTGTATGCTGGCTATGATCCCGACCACCGATCGACCGAGCAAGCGAACAAATGCGCAATATATTGGAAACTGAAAAAGGGATACTACCATTGAAGAAAGCTGCGGATTCAGAAAGGATGACACAAACGGTTACCGTAATCCATCGACATGGACTTCACGGTCGTGTCGATGGAAATGTAAATGGCTCTCGTGAACATGGACATCTCTCGTAAACGTGGCGTTGTCGACAAAATCCGCACCTTCCTATGGCCTGTTGTATAAACCGTGACATAATCTCGATCACCTAATTCCCACATTTTCGGTCGCAGCAATGAAACGGTTTGACCTCAGGCATCAGCGCCTCGAATTCACACGGTCGTCCGAGTCAACGGCTGAATGAATGGTCGTTTAGATTTGATATTTGCGAAGCAGGTCCACGTCCGTTTCTAGCGTTTTGAGCTGTGAAGCTGAGCTAGCTGAGCGATAGCCTGATGTTCTGAATTGTCACAAGATTCTAAAGTAGGCCGCTCTGTCCGTATTTTGATCTCTGACAACTTGAATGAGTTCCTTACTTTTCGACCTGGTTGAATGTGTTAATTCTATTTGATGCGATTGGTAGTGCCCTGACCAGCAAGAGTCTGATCACGTTAAGGGATCGAGTCGTGATTATCCATGTATCATGTTATCCGATACATGCACCCTAATCTTTCGTTCAGGAAACTCAAGGCGATTACAGTTAGAACGACAAGCACAAAGAAGATCATCTTTTGGACTTGCGACACATTGAAGAAACCCTTAATGTGACATATGGAAGTGGTGAAGAGAGCGAAGGCAAATGCTGGACCCTGAAGACGTTACTAGAAACAACAAACAATAGGCATCAACACCACAAAAGATCATTTATTTAACAACGCTGACATCATAAAACAAAAATAAAACACAAAAAGTCGTAGTTCCACGGTAGCAGTGCTTCAGTGGCACTCGTCGCCACCCTTCGGCTCGATCTTGTCCAGCTTGATGAGGTCGTCGATGCGCAGGATTGTGATGGCGGCTTCGGTGGCGAACTTGAGGCTCTTGATCTTGCTGATCATCGGTTCGAGGACGCCGGCGGTCTTCCTGTTGTTGACGATGCCCTGGGCGAGATCCAGCCCGGCCCACCTGTACTTGGGCTCGGTAATGGCGAGGGCATGGAACGAGCGGAGCTTTCCGCACAGAGCGATCGCGTCCTTAGCCGCGTTCTTCGCCAGGGTCTTGGGGATGACCAACAGGGCGTCGGCGAAGGCTGCAACAGGGAGTTGCTCACGGCTGGCCTGAAAAGAAATTATTACCATGGATTCTAAAGCCACTTTGACCTACCAAGCTAGTGGCGAAAGCCTCCAAGTAGATACTGAGAGCAGCCTCAACGGATCCTCCGCCACACACGACCTTGTTGCTCTCGAGAACTCGGCGCACTACGCAGAGGGCGTCGTGGACGGAGCGCTCCATCTCGTCGAGCATAATGTCGTTGGCTCCACTGGAAGTATAAAGATTAGTCAGAGGAAAACAGAAATTGGACTTACCGGAGAACGATGGAAGCAGCAGTGCGCGCTCCGGGCTTCCTGATGAAGATGAGTTCGTCGTCGGAAATGCGCTCCTGGACGATTTCCTCACAGGTTCCGAGCATCGAAGCATCGAAGCTCTCTTCTCCCTCGAGGTTCGCCAACGAGGAGATCAGGGTGGCTCCCGTGGCTTTGGCGATCCTCTTCAAGTCGACCTTCTTGCATCTGCGGACGGCCATCGCCTTAGCCTCGACGAACTGCTTCAGGCAGAGGTCGTCGATGCCTCCGGTGGTGAGGACAACGCTCGCCCCGGCA
This sequence comes from Steinernema scapterisci, assembly GCA_000757745.1. NCBI lineage: Eukaryota > Metazoa > Nematoda > Chromadorea > Rhabditida > Steinernematidae > Steinernema > Steinernema scapterisci. Next base: position 2,062 of record KN166987.1, on the reverse strand, counting down.
TCCAGGATCATCTCGATGCGGCGTTTGGTGATTTCGATTTCTCTAAAAAAGTTTTGTTTCATCCCGTCTCGAGATTTTGTTAGGGACTTACTCTCGTCGGATGGCTTCCAGTTTCTCGGGGTTTTCGACGACGACGGAGATTCCCAGGTGCATCTTGGACTTGTGAAGAGAGAAGTCCAGGCAGGCGATCTTCGGGTTCTGGACCTTGCGGGGCATGGCTGAACAAGATATTATTAGTATAAGAACTTTGTTTTTATAGCTTACCTTCGCTGGCAACGGTGCAGTTGAGAGCGTATCCCTCAATCAGCATGCTTTCCCGGGCTGACTTTCCATGTGCCTTCAGGACGTTGACAGCCTTGATAGGGTACAAGGCCTTGCCAGAAGCGTCCGTGGTCTTGATCAGCCTCGCGGCCTTGACCACCATCTCGGAGAAGAAGTCGGCGTTGCTGAAATGGAAGCTTAGAGGTTCAGCAGCTAAACAACGATAACTTACGCTCCGATGATCTTCGAAGACATGGAGGTGCGAGCGGCTCCCAGGATGCAGTCGTCCCCGAGTTCTTCGACGGGGATCGAGAGGTTCCTCTCCAGGTACCGGATGGCTTCCTTGCAGGCGAGGCGGTAGCCGTTGATGACGGTGGTGGGGTGAATCTTGGACTTCACCAGCGCGTCGGCGGCCTTGAGGAGTTCGGCTGCGACAATGACGACGGAGGTGGTTCCATCGCCAACCTGAAAAAGTTGAGATTAGATCTTGGTCTTGAAACTGTCAATGCTAATCACGAAGAGCAGGCAAATAAATACAAAGACTAATGCTTACCTCTTCATCTTGAAGCTGCGCCAGCTCGACGAGAACCTTTCCGGCAGGGTGTTCAACGTCGAGCTGCTTCAGGATGGTGGCGCCGTCGTTGGTGACGATGACGTCGCCAACATCGTCGACGAGCATCTTGTCCAGCCCGACGGGTCCTAGCGAGGACTTCACGATGTTGGCGATGGCGCACGCCGCCGTAACTGAAAAGCACAGAATGAGAATCAATTCTTAGCAAATCCGTTAATATTGAGATAACGTCGTCACAAGATAATTTATCGCTTTAGCAGTTTAAAAATGAATTACGATGACAGTTCGCAATGAGAATCAATTCTTAGCAAATTCGTTTCAGCAAAACGCAAAGCAAAACATTTAGAGAACTCCGTACTACGACAATTTATCGCTTTAGAGGTTTCTAAACGCGTAGCAATGACTTTCAACCAAAAGAAATCCAACAATTTAGAAATTAAAGCTTAATAAAAGTGAAAGGACTTACCGTTCTGAGTCCGGATTGATTGGCCGGAGTTTCTTGTGCCCATTAAGGCCAGTAGGGCTTCTCCTGCGGTGGCCATGTTTCCCTGAAAAATTATGAGATAGGTTAGACTCAAAGATCTGACAGGAACGCGTTAGGGAGAAGTACACGGCGTAGGTGGACACGAAAACGCGAAATACATAATTGAAGATCAGCGAGAAATTAAAACACGAAGTACAGCGAAGCACCAAAAGAGCGGCAATTAAAAGGTTCGAAGATTTCGAAATCCCTCTAAACGTTCAGAGCGGCAGCTGCCTCGAGGAAAGCGATCCTAAAAAACGCTGCAAAATTAGAAAACTCTGGAAGGTGGAAGAAGACATTCGAAACTCTCAGCGTTTCAAGAGTCGCGCGGTCGTCGAGCAAGGATTTGTCGAACGTTCAGTAGTGTTTGCTTATCTCGTGACTTCGAAAGATTATGGCTGTGGCCGTTTGTCATCAAAAGCTCAACTGATTTCAACAAAATTCAACTGATTACCAGGTTCCACAATCACGTTTTACCGGCGATCCTCTGGGTTCACGAGAAAATTCGATGCAGGCTTCGCCGGACGCGGTATGAAAAACAAACGAGAGCTGATAAAATTGAAATTAAGAATCGAGCCATGCTGAAGAGGATACTGTAGATCCGCATTGTAAAGCAGAAATGCCATCTCTTAACTTCGAAGCTCAACAGGTTCCTGCTATGAATGGACTCAGACCTATATACGAGTGGTACGAGCCGAAAGTGAGTT